>NIJG01000517.1:50486-66177 GCA_002201625.1 Euglossa dilemma
ACAGCTGAATTCTCGGTTTGAATATTATTGCAGGCCATCAAGCCGTTGTAGAACATTAACTATTCATATACATTCAAACTTCTTACAAAATAACTTATCCTCCGAAAAACTGACCCGTTGTATCGAGAGAGTAACACCGTATTCAGAGGTACAAGCTATTATACATTTTAGTGTAGCGCACCTTAATTTCATGAATGAATTAAATGGTCGAGGATTGAAACGTTCGAGAACGTTACCACCTTCTGCGAGAGTCGAACAGCTATGTCAATCGCTCAGCCTTCATTTGACACGGAGAGTTAAACAAGGTACTCCGGGAGTAAATCCACAGAACAGTATTGGCAATAAACATCTTAAATCACGGATTCAATACTAAAATAGAGCGTAACACCATTTGAGAGCGTAACCAAATGCTATAATTTCAGACACATTTCCGAAGAGCTAACCTGCCGCGAACTTCACCGGCTTCAGTGAGAGTATAGCTTCACGATCACAGAATCAAATCAGTACACATTTTAGTGACGGCTACTTTAAATTCATGTATGAATTAGAAGATCGGGCGTCAAAGGGCTTGATAATGTTGCCACCTTTTGTGAGAATAGAATGGCTAAGAGAATAACTCCACCTATCCTGTGATTCCGAGCGCCGAAGCAGATATTGCAGGAGTATGTCCGCTGAGCCATATTAGCAATGGACACATTAATTCACAGTTTGAATATTGAAATAGAGCGTCAAACCGATTGAGAGCGTTACCAATTTGTATAGAGTCATACGCTTCACCGAAACCTTACCCTCCGAAAACCTAGCCCGCTTTATAGAGAGGATAGCAGCGTGCACAGAGGAACGAATTAGCATACGTTTGCGTTGCGCGCAACTTTAACATCTTTACGAACATCTTTGTTTAACTTCTACTAGAACTTTAACTTCATTGCGCGGGAAACATTATCTTCATGTATGAATTCGAAGGTAGTGAGTCAAACAGTTCGAGAATGTTACCACCAACTTTGAGATTCAAACGGTTAGGTCAATGGATACACCCACCCTGTGATTCCTTGCGTCAAACCACGTATTCCAGGAGTAAATCCAATGAAGAGTATTGGCAATGGACACCATAATTCACGATATGAATATTAAAGTAGAAGGTCAATACGTACGTGAACATTACCAAATAGTATAAAGTCAATCCTTTTACCGGATACCTTGCCTTCCAGGAACCATTCCCGCTGCAGCAATTGTCATTAATGGTGCTCTAGGAAACAAGTAGTAGACATTTTAGCACACCGAGACCGAAACGATCTCTAACGGCTTGTCGCTCTACATTAATATTCAAGCCATGAATAAAGGCGCCTATTGCCAATAACGCTCAGCGGATTTGCTCCCGGAACACCAGTTTTGGCTCATAGAATCACCGCATAGGTCAAACTATTGACTTGGCCGTTCGACTATTAAAGGAGGTGGTAACATTCCCGAACGGTCTGTCTCTCGATTTCGATATTTATACATGAAAATGTCCGTTATTCCTTCATAAATATGTAACAATTTTGCTCCGTTAACAACAAGTTTGACATCCGCTACAGCGGGTTAGGTTCTCCTATGGTAAGGTATTCGGTAAGAGGAATGACTTTAATCGAACTGGTAATGTTCTCCTACGATTTGACTACCTACATTAATATGCATGCCGTGAATTAAGGTGTCAATTGCCAATACTCTTCAGCGCACTTACTCCCGCGTCTTCTGACTTAGCCGTTCGGCTCTCGAAGAAAATGGTGACCCTCTCCGATGGATTGACCCTCGCTCTTCCTACTGGCACATGAAATTATAGTGTCTGTATTCCAAAATGTCTAATAATTTGATTCCGTGAGCACTAAGCAAGACACTCCCTGCAGCGGGTTAGGTTCCAGGAAGGTAAGGTATTCGTTAAACGAATTCCTTTATACCAATTCGCAACGTTTTCCGACGGTTTGACTCTCATCTTTAATATTCATGCCGGGAATTAAGGTGTCTATTGCTACTGCGGTTCAGTGGACTTATTCCCGGAATACCTGGTTTGACTCTCGGTGGCACCAGATAGGTGAAACTATTGACTTAGCCGTGCGACCCTCATAGATGCTTGTAACGTTCTGGGACAGTTTGCCTCTCGATATTCTAATTCTCACATGAATTGCAGGTGCCTGTCGCTAAAAAGTATTCAAATTTGTTTCTTTGGACATGAAGTTATATTCTCGATACAGCGTGCCTGTTTCTCGGTTGGTGAGGTCTTCGGTGAAATGTTTGACACGATACCAATAAGTAACTTTCTACAACGGTTTGATTCTGTACGTTAATATGTATATCTTGAGCTAGGGTGCCTATTGCAAATAGTGTGCTGCGGATTTACTCCCGGAATACCTGGTCTGATTCTCGGAATCACAGGATGGGTGGTGGGATTGACTTAGCCGTTCGTCTCAAAAAGATGGTGGTAACGTTCTTGAACGGTTTGACACTCGATCGTCGAATTCATTGATGAAATTTACGTGCAGGTCACTAAGACTTATAGTAATTTGTTCCACTGAACGCGGTCTCCTACTCTCGGTACAGCGGGTTAGATTCACCGCGGGAAATCCATTCGGTAAGAGGTTCGACTTGATACAAATTAGTAACTTTCTCAAGCGGTTTGCGCTATACTTTAATATTCAAACCGTGAACTAAGGTGTCCATTACCAATACTGTACAGCGGATTTCATCCCGGAATACCTTGTTTGACTCTCCGAACCACAGGATATGTGAAGCTATTGACTCAGCCGTTCGAATCCCATAGAGGAAGGCAATGTTCGCGGAGGGTTCGGCACTGGATCTTGTAATTCAAACATGAATTTAAGCTGATCGTCACTCCAATGTATACTAATTTGCTTCTCTTATCACGAAGTTATGCTTTTTATGCTTTAATAACTTTATAACAATTCGTAATGTTCTCCGACAATTTGGCTCCCTACATTAATGCTCATGCCGAGAATTTAGGTGTCTATTGCCAGTGCTGTACAGCGGACGTACTGCTGGAATGCCATGTTTGACTCTCGGACTCATAGAACAGTGGTAGTAATTGATATAGCTGTTGGACTCTCAAAGATGGTGCTATCGTTGTGGAACGGCTTGACCCTCCATTTTGTTATTCATACATGAAAATATCGTCTCCGTCTGCTACACTTTCTTCTCATTTGATTCCGTGGATTCCGTTTGATTCTCCGGCGGTGTTACACTGTATTGTAATATGCAAACCGTGAATTGAGGGTCCTATTGCGAATGTTTTCGACCGGATTTGCTCCCGGAATACCTGGTGCGGCTCTCGAAGTCACTGGATAGGTGATGCTATCAACTTAGTAGTTCGGCTATCAAGGAGTGTGGCGACGTTCACGAACTGTGTGGCCCTCGATCTTCTGATTCACTTTTGTAACTTACATGCCCGTCACTAAAATGTATACTTATATGTTCATCGGACCACGAAGTTATACTCTCGATGCAGCGGGTTAGCCTCTCGGATGGTGCAGTCTTCTATGAATAGTTTGAATACATTGCAGTAGGTAACAATCTACAACGGTTTGACTTTGGACTTTAATGATTATACCACGAAATAGTGTGTATGATTCCAATATTGTTCAGCCGATTTACTCCTGCAATACCTGCTTTCACTCTCGGAATCTCAGGGATAGGTGAAGCTATCGGCATAGCAATTCGCCCCTCACAGAAGGTGGTAACGTTCTCGAAAGGCTTGACTCTCGAACTTCTTATTCGTACATGAGATTAAGGGGCCCGTTCCTAATATGCAGTACAATTTGTTTCTCTGAACACGAAGTTACACTCTCGATACTGCGGGTTAAGTTCTCGTACGGTCAGGCCTTGTGTACAAAGATTGACAATATACCAATAGTTAACATTCTACAAAGGATAGACAGTGTAATCTTATATTTATACCGTGAAATAGTTAGTCTAATGCCCATACTGATGAACAGATTTCTCCGGGAATACCTGGCTCGGCCCTCGGAATCACAGTATAGGTGAAGCTTTTGACTTAGCCGTTCGACTCCCAAATATGGTGGTAACATTCTAGAACAGTTTCACTATCGATCCTCCTAATCAGACACTAAAGTAAGGAGCCCGCAACAAAAATGTATACCAATTCGTTCCTTTGAACACTACGTTATACTCTCGATACACCGAATTAGGCATTCTAAAGATATGGAATTTAGTAAAATGTTTGGCTTTATTCAAACTTTTATCGTTCTCAAATGGTTTGACTCTATGGAGTTAATATTAATACCGTGAATTAATGTTTCTATTGCAAAAACCATTCTGCGGGATTACTCCTGGAATACCAGGCTTGATTCTCCGAATCACTGTATAGGTGAAGCTATTTACTTACCTATTCGTCTCCCACTGAAGGTGGCAACGTTCTCGAGCGTGTTTGACCCTCGATCTTCTAATTCATACATGAAGTTGATGTGATCGTCACTGAAATAGAGACCAATTTCTTTCTCTGAACGCGAAGTTATACTCTCGATGCAGTGGGGTATATTATCTGATGGTATGGCCTTCAGTATATAGAGTGTCTCTGTGCCAATTGGAAATGATTTCCGGCAGTTTGCCTTTCTGCTTCAATGTTCAAACCGTGAATTATCGTGCTAACTGCCTATATAATTCAGCGGATTTTCTCCCGCAATGACTGGTTTGACAATCAGAACCAGGGGATAGGTGAAGGTATTGCCTTAGTTATGTGACTCTCAATGAAGCTGGTAACGTTGTCGAGCGGCGTAACCCTCGGTCTCCATACATGAAATTATGGCGCTCATCCCTTAAATGTATACTAATGCGCTTCTCTGAACACGAAGCTATGCTCTAGATGCAACGGGTTTGCTTCTCGGAAGGTAACGTCTTCGATCATGGGGATGTCTTCATACCAATGTGTATCCTTCTAGAACGGGAGTATACTGTATTTCAATATTCATATTGTGAATTATGGTGTCTTCTGACAATTCTGGTCAGCAGATTTACTTCCGGAATACCAGGTTTGACTCTCGGAATCACACGATAGGGAAAGCTGTTGACTTAGCTGTTCGACGCTCCAAGACGTTGGTATCGCTTCACCCTCGATCATTCTATTTATACTTGAGATTAGAGTGTCTGTCTTCTAAAATGTCTACTAATTTGTTTCCGTGAGCAGTATGCAAGACACTCGCTACAGCGTGTTTGGTTCTCGGAAGGTATGGTATTACTCGGAAGGTAATAGGAATGACTTTATACGAATTGATTGTTCTCCGTCGGTTTGACGCCCTACATTAAAATTCATACCCTGAATGAAGGGGCCAATTACAAATACTCTACTGAGGATTTACTCCATTATTTCCTGATTTGACTCACGGAATCATAGGATAGGTGCGGCTATCGTCTTAGCCGTTCAAATCTCAGTGAAGGTGGTAACGCTCTCAAACGGACTGTCCCGCTATCTTCTAATTCACACATGAAATTAAGGTGCCCGTCTCTGAAATGTCTACTTATATGTTTCCATGAACACTAAGCAAGGCACTCCCTACAACGGTTTGGACCTCTCAGCTAGTTAGGCCTTCAGTAAAAAGTTTGATTCTATACGAATAGGTAAAGTTCTGTAACGGATTGACGCTCTATTTTAATATTTGAACCGCGGATTAAGGTGTCAATTTCCAATACTGATCAGCTGATTAACGCTCTGAGTGCCTGGACTGACTTTCGTACTCAGAGGATAGGTGAGGCTGTTAAGTTAGCCGCTCTACTCTCAAGGAAGGTTGTAACATAAGCGAACGGTTTGACGCTTGATCTTCTACATTATACGTGAAACTATGGTACGCGACAATAGGATGTATACTAATTTGTATCTCTGAACACGTAGTTATACTCTCGAAAGTGCATGTGAGGTTCGCGGAAAGTAAGGCCCCCGGTATAAATTTTGACACTCTAACAATTGGTACCATTCTACAACGGTTCTGCTCATTGCCAACACTATTGTCAATACCGTTCAGCGGACATACTTTCGGAATGTTTGGTTTGAATCGCGGAATCACGGTACAGGTGGCGTTATTGGCACAGCCGTTTGAATCACAAAGAGGGTGGTAATGTTCTCGAACAGTTTGACCATCGATCTTCTAATTTATACATGAAGTAATGGTGCCCATCACTGAAATGAAGAAACATTTCTGCCCCTGAACAGGATGTTACACTCTCGATACAGCGGGTTAATTTATCGGCGGCTCAGGACTTCGATAAAATGTTCGACTTTCTCGGAATTAGTAACGTTCTGAAATGGTTTGAGGCTCCACTTTAGCATTCATACCGTAAATTATGGTGTTTATCGCCAATACTGTTCAGCAGATTTTCCCCCGAAATGATTGATTTGATTTTCGGAGTCACAGGATAGGTGACGATATTGACATAGCCGTTTGAATTTCAAGGAGTGTGGTAATGTTCTCGAACTGTTTGATCATCGATCTTCTAATTAAACATGAAATTAAGGTGCCCGTCTCTAAACGGTATACTAATAGGTTCCTCTAAACACGACGTTATGCTCTCGGTACAGAGCGATATGCTTTCGGTGGGTAAGGTCTTCGGTAAAGGGCTTGACTTTACACCAATTGGCAATTTTCCCCGAAGGATTGACCTTGTACTTTAATATTCATAGCGTGAATTAAGGTCACTATATATATTAGACATCTGATTCACCCCGGGAACACCTGATTTGACTATTGGAATCACAGGATAACTGCAGCTATTTAATTAGGTGTGCGAATTTCAAATAGGTGATAGGGTTCTAGAAGTGTTTGGCACACGGTCTTCTAATTCGTACATGAAATTAACGAGCGAGTCACTAAAATGTATCATAATTTGCTTCTCTGAACATAAAGTAATAACCACCATACAGCGGGTTATGTTCTCGGAAGGTAAGTTATCCGGTAAACAGTATGACTTAATGCCGATTGGTAACGTTCTCAAACAGTTTGACGCTCTACTTTCCTATTCAAACCGAGAGTTAAGGTCTCTATTGCCAATTCTGTCCAGCACATTTACTTCCTGAATACCGGATTTACTTCTCGGAATCACAGGGTATGTGCAGCTGTTGTCTTTGGTGTGCGACATTCAGTTGATGATGATATCGGTCTTCCACGGTTTCACTATCGATTTTGATACTTATACATGTAAATATGCTGTTGAGACTCACGCTACAGCGGGTAATGTTCCTGAAGATGAGGTATGCTATAAGGTATATGACGATATATCAATTGGTTATGTTCACCAACGGATTGACTCTCTACTTTAATATTCAAACCGTGAAATGCGTTGTCTATTCCTAATACTCTGCGGCGGATATACTTCCGGGTCACAGCTTCGTCTCTCAGAATCACAGGATGGGTGAAGCCATTGAGTTGGCCATTCGTTTCTCACAGAAGGTGGTAACGTCCTCGGATGGCTTGACCCCCGATCTTCTAATTCCTACATGAATTTAAGGTGACGTCACTAAGTTGCATACTAATGTGTTTCTCTTAACACGTAGCTGTACTCCCGATATGGCTGGTTACCTTCTCGGGGGATAAGGCATTCGGTAAAACGCTTGACTTTACAGGAATTTGTAACGTTCTCACACGCCGTGACGCTCTATTTAAATATTCAGTCCACGAATTAAGGTACCCATTGCTAATACTTTACAGCGTCATTACTCCCGGAATATCTCGTTTGACTTTTGGAATCTCAGGATAGGTGAAGCTATTGACGTAGCCGTTCGTCTCTCACAGACGGCTTCGACGTTTTCGATCGGTTTGACGCGCTATTTTTATATACAAGCTGTGAATTAATGCCTATAGAGGCAAAACTGTGCTGCTCATTTACACCCGGCATACCGGGTTTGACTTTCGAAATCACACGATAGGCGTCGCTATTGACTTAGTCAATAGATCCTCAAAAAAGTTGGAAACGTTCTCGAACGGTTCCAACCTCGACGATTATATTTCATACTTGAAATTAAGGCGTCCGTCACTACAAAGTGTACTAATTTGCTTCTCTCTACACGAAGTTATACCCTTCACAGAGCGGGTTAGCTTCTCGGCCGGTATGCCATTCTGAAAGATGATAACTCTGAAGGAATAGGTAATTTTCTGCAGACGTTTGACTCTGTACCTTAATATTCATACCGTCAATTAGGGTGTCTGATCTCAATAATGAACAGCGGATTTAGTTCCGGAATAACTAGCATGGCTCTCGGAATCACATGAATGGAGAAGCTGCTGATGTAGTCTTACGAATCCAAAAGACGGTGGTCACGTTCCCGATCGGTTTGTCCCTCGATCGTCTAGTTCGTACATGAATTTAAGGTGACGTCACTAAATTGTATACTAATGTGTTTTCATGATCTCGCTAGCAATTAGCAACGATCTCACACGGTGTGACGTTCTCTTTTATTATTCACTCTGTGAATTAAGGTATCTCTTGCCAATCTTCTTCAGCGTACATATTCCCTGAATACCTGGATTGACTATCGCTAGCATAGGATAACTGAACCTACTGACTTGGCCTCCGAATCACACAAAACGTGGTAACGATCTCGAAGGGTTTGACCCTCCATCTTGTAATTCACACACGAGGATAAGATGCCCGTCACTGAAGTGAATACTCATTTGTCTCTCTGAACAAGAAGTTATACTCTCCATACATCGGTTGAAGTTTGCGAAAAGTGAGGCCCTCGGTGTAACGTGTGACTCTCTATCAGTAGGTAACCATCTACCACGGTTTGTCTCTGTACATTGCCAATACTGTTCAGCGCATTTACTCCCGGAATATCTGGATTGACTTTCTGAATCACAGGATAAGTGAAGCTATTGACTTAGTCGTATGAACCTCAAGGAAGGTGGTAACGTTCTTGGACGCGTCGACTCCCGATGCTGATATTTATACTGAAACAACTGGTGCCCGTCCGCCAAAATATGTCGTAACTTATGTCCGCCGACATTTTCAGGAGAGTCGCTACAGCAGGTTAAGTTTTCGGAAGGTAAGGTATTCGGTAAAAGCGATGACTTTATACCCATTGGTAATGTTGACCGACGGATCGATTCCATAATTTAATATTCATGCCCTGAATTGAAATGTCCGTTACCAATTCTCTTCAGCGGATTTACTCCCGCAATGCCTCATTTGACTTTCGGAATCATAAAGGAAGTGAAGCTATTGACTTGGCCGTTCGATTCTCAAAGAAGGGGATCACGTTCTCAAATTGTTTGAACCTCGATCTTTTAATTCGTACACGAATGTATGATGCCCATCACTGAAATGAATTCGAAATTGTTCCTCTGATCACGATGTTATATCCCCAATACAGCGGGTTTGTTTTTCGGAAGGAAAGGCATTCTGTTAGAAGTTTGATCCTACACCTATGGGTAGTGCTGCACAACGGCCTAACGGCCTGCTTTAATATTCAAACCCTGAAGTCATGTGTTTACTTCCAAGTCTGTACCACGCATTTACTCCCGGTATATCAGGTTTGACCATCGGAATCACAGCTGTATGCGAAGGTGTGGACTCACGCGTCCGACTCTCAAAGAAGGTGGTAACGATGTCGAACGGTTTGTTGGTCGATCTTCTAAATCCTATTTGAAAATAAGGTGTGCCTCTGCGATGATGTCTACTCATTTTTTCCAGTGAGAACTAAGCACGACGCTCGCTGCAGCGGGTTGGGTTCTAGGTAGGTTATCTATTCGGAAAAAAGTATCACTCTATGCAGATCAATAATGTCCTCCGACGGTTTTACCTTTTGCTTTAATATTCATACCGTCAAGTAAGGTGTCCATCACCAATACTCTACAGCCTATTAACTCCCGGAATACCTGACTTGACTATTGGAAACACATGATAAGTGATGATATTAAATTAGGCTTTTCACTCCCAAAGGACGTAGGAACGGTCTCGAAAGGTTTGATACTCGATCCTCTAATTCATATATGAATGGAAGGTGTGCTTCTGCTATAATGTCTCCTAAGTTGGTTCCGTAAACACTAAGCAAGACACTTTCTAAAGCGGGATACGTTCATGGAAGGTAAGGTGTCTGGAAAAATCTCTGACTTTGTACCCTCATGTTATGTTCTCCAACGGTTTGACCCGCTACTTTATTATTGATACCGTGAAATAAGGTGTCAATTGCCAATACACGTCAGCCGAATTACAGGTGGAATACATGGTTTTGATTCGCGGTATCACAAGATACGTGAAGCTATTGTCGTATCCGTTCCAATCCCAAAGAAGGTGGTATCGTTCTCTAATGGTTTGACATTCGGTGATCTAAGCCCTAAATGAAATTACGGTGCCGTCAGTAAAATGTATACTAATTTACTTCTCTGAACTCGAAGTTGATCTCCCCATACTGCGGGCTAGGTTCTCGAAAGGTAAGGTATTCAGTAAAACGAATGTCTGTATACCAATTGGTATCTTTCGCTAACGTTTTGACTCTCTACTTTAAAATTCAATTCGTAAAATTATTGTGTCTAGGGCCAAAACAGTGCTACGGATTTACACCCGGCGTACCGGGTTTGACTTTCGAATTCACAGGGTAGCTGTCGCTATTGACATAGCAGCCGTTCGGTCCTCAAAGTAGATGTAAGCGTTCCCGGGTGGTTTGACCCTCGATCATCTAATTCGTACATGACGTTTAAGTGCCCGTCCGTAAGAGATATACTAATTTGCCTCCATGAATACGAAGTTATACTCTCGTTACAGCTGTATACTTTCTCGCAAGGCAAGGTATGCTGTAAAGAGTTTGACTGTATAGCTATAAGCGTTCTACAATGGTGTAACTCTGTTCTTTAATGTATATATAGTGAAATAGCGTGTCGAAATCCAATACTGTACCGCTGCATAAGCCGAGGAATACCTGGTCTTTCTGTAGGAATCGCAGGGTAGGTGATGCTGTTGGCGTATCTGTGCGACTTTCAGAGATGGTGGGAACGTTCTAGTACGGTTTGAACTTCGGCCTTCTAAGCCATACATGAAATTATGGCGCCCATCATTAAAATGTGTACTAATGTGTTTCTCTGAGCACGAACTTATGCTCCAGATACAGCGAGTTTGCTTTTCGGATGGTAAGGACATCACTAATGTATTTGACTTTATACAAACAGGTAACGTTCTCAATCAGTTTCACGCTATGTTCTAATATTGAAACCGTGAATTAAGGTGCCCATTGACAATGCTCTTTAGAGGAAATACACCTGGTATACCTAGTGCGACTCTCGGATCCACGGGATAGGTGAAGCTATTGTGTTATAAGTGCCATTTCAAGAAGATGGTGGTAACGTTCCCGAACGGTTTCACCCTCGATCATATCATTCATTCATGAATTAAAGGTTCCGTTCAATGCAATGTATACTCATTTCTATTTCTTATTACGCAGTAATACTCTACATACATCGGGTTAAGTTCGCGGACGGTAAGGTTTTCTGTGAATCTTTTGACATTATCTCAATATGAAACGGTCCACAAATGTGTGACTCTGTTCTTCAATATTCTAACAGTGAACTACGGTGTTGAATGCCAATAGTTTACAGCGGATGGACTCCCGGAATACCTGCTTTGACTCTCCGAAACACACGATATGTGATGCTATTGACTTAGCTGTTCGAATATCATAGAATGTGGTTACGGCTAAGAACTGATTTACCCGCGATCATCTAATTCATACATGAAATAAAGACGCTTTCAATATAATGCATAGTAATGCGATTCTCTAAACTGAAGATATACTTCTCCGTACAGTGGGTTAGTTTTTCGGAGGATACGGTCTTCGGTAAAACGACAAGTATGGCTGTATAGCAATTGGTACCGTTCCCACACGTGGTGACGCTATATTTTAATATTCAATCCGCGAGTTAAGTTATCTATTGCTAATACTGTACATCGCATTTACTCCTGCATTACCTAGTTTTGATTACTGTGATCGGGATCACAGGGTAGGTGAAGCTATTACGTTGCCGTTCGACACACAAATAAGGTGGTAACTGTATCGAACGGTTTAACCCCCGGTCTTCTAATTCATACATGAAGTTAAGGCGTCCGTCACTGAAATGATTGCAAATTTCCATCGCGGAACCGAATTATACTCTCGACGATAGCGGTGAGGTTCGCGGAAGTTAAGGTACCCTGTATGGAGTATGACAATATAGAAATTGGTAAAGTTTTCCAGCGGTTTGATTCTGTTCTTTTGTATTTCTACCGTGAGTTCGGTGTCTAACGCCAATTCTGTTCAGCGCAAATACTCCCGGAATACCTGGCTTGAGTCTCGGAATCGCAAGATAGGCGAAGCAGCCGACGTAGCCGTTCGTCTCTCTCAGAAGGTGGCATCGTTCTCGAGCGGTTTGACCTACTATGTCCTCACTCATACATGAAGTTAAGGTTCCTGTCTCTGAAGTGAATACAAATTTCGTTCACTGATGACGAATTTATACTCTCGAGAGGGAGGGTTAGCTTCTCCGAACGTAGGGCTATTGGTGAAATATTTAACTCTATACCAATAGGTATCGTTCGATAACAGATTCGCGTTTTGCTTCAGTATCCTAACCGTGAATTACGGTTTCTATTGCCAATACTGTGTAGCTGGTTTACATCAGGAATACCTGGTTTGACTCTCGGAAACACAGGATGGGTGATGCTATCGACTTAGGAATGCGGCACTCAAAGAGAGTGGAAACGCTAGGTAACTGCTTGACGCTCGATCCACTAATACGTAGCTGAAGTTAAGGTGCACGAGACTAAGATGTATAATAATTTGTCTCTCGAAACGCGAAGTTATACACTCGATGCAGCGGGTCAGGGTCACGAAAGGTATGGTATTGAATAAAAGGAATGACTTTATACGCATTGTTAACGTTCTGTGACGGTTTTACTCTCTTCGTCAATATTCATACCGTAAATTAAGGTGTCAACTTCCAATACTCTGCAGCGGATTTACTCCCGGAGTACATAGATTTACTCCCTGAATCTCAGGATAATAGTCAATAGCCCCGACTTATCCGTCCGATTCTCATACAGGATGTTAAAGTTTTCGAGCCGTATCACCATAGATTCTCTAATTCATACGTGAAGATATGGTGCCCGCCACTCAGATAATACTAATTCCTTTTTCTGAATACGAAGTTATACCCTCGATACAGCGGGCTTGTTTTTCGGAGAGTAATGACTTCGGTTAAACGTTTGGCTTTATACCAATTGGTAACGCTCTCAAGCGGTTTGACGCTCTACTTTAATATTCAAACCGCGAATTAAGGTGACAAGGGCCAATACTGTTCAACGGACTTACTTCTCTCGGATTGACGGTCGGAATTACGGCATAGGTAAAGCTATTAAATTAGCCGTTCAGATCTCGCCGAAGGTGGTAACGTTATAGAACGATTTGACCAGGTATCTTATAATTCATGCATGATATTATGGTGCTCATCAGTAAATGCACACTAGTTCGTACCTCAGAGCACGGTGTTATTCTCCCAATACAGCGAGTTACATCTTCGGCGGTCAAGGCAATCTGTAAGAAGTATGACCCTACGCTCACAGGTAATGTGCTCCGACGGCTTGACGGCCTGCTATAACATTCAAGCGTGAGATAAGTTGTTTATTGCCCGTAGTGTTCAACGTATTTACTCCTGGGATACCTGGTTTGACGCTCGGACACAGGATAGGTGAAAATAAAGGCATAGCCGTTCGACCCTCAATGCGGGTGGCAACGATTTCGAACGGATTGACCATAGATATTCTAATCCATACGTAAAATTTAGGAGACTGCCAATAAAATTTAAATTAATTTGTTCCTCTGAACAGGGTGTTATACTCGGATACAGCGCCTTTGCCTTTCGGTGGGTGAGGACTTCAGTAATACGTTTGTCTTTATACCAATTGGTGTCGTTCTCAAAACCATTGACCCTCTACTTTAAACTCAAACCGTGAAATGAGGTGTCTATTGCCAATTCCGTTTAGCAGATTTGCTCTCCGAATTCCTGATTTGACTCTCGCAATCATAGGATAGCAGAAGCTACTGACTTAGCCGTTCGAATCTCGAAAATGATGGTATCGTTCTCTGATGGATGGACCCTCCATCTTCCTACTGATACATGAAGTAAATGTGTCGGTCTTCTAAATTTTCTACCAATATGCTGCCGTGAACAATAAGCAAGACATCCGCTACAGTGCGTTTGGTTCACGGAATGTATGGTATACGGTAAAAGGATTGACTTAATGCGAATTGGAAATGACCTCCGAAGGATTACTTCTCCAGTTCAGTATTCACACCGTGAATTAGCGTGTCTACAGCCTATACTGGTCAGCGAATTTACTCCCGGAATAGCACAACTGTCTCGCGGAATCATATGATAGGTGAAGCTATTTGCTCAGCCGCTCGGTTCTCAACTATGGCGGCATGGAGTCCGAAAGATTTGACCCTCGATCTTCTAATTCATACATTAAACTAATATGCCGCCGCAATAATGTATGCTGTGTGTTTCACGAAACACGAAATTCTTCTCGCGATACAGGCCGCTATTTTTCGGAGGATAAAGCTTTCGGTAAAACGTTTGACCTAATAGCAATTGGTAACGTTCTCAATCGGTTTGTCGCACTATTTTAATATTTAAACCGTAAATTAAGGAGCCTACTACCAATACTGTTCAGCGGACTTACTCCCGGAATACCTGGTTTGACTCTCGGAATCGCAGGATGGGTGAAGCTATTGACTTAGTCGTTCGGCACTCACAGAAGGTGATAACATTCTCGACTGATTTGACGCTCGACCTTCGAGTTCATTCATGAAGCTGAAGTGCCCGCTACTGCAATGAAGACAAATTTCATTCTCTGGGCACGAAGTTATACTCTCGAAACGGCGAGTTTGCTTCTCCGAACGTAAGACCATCCGTAATGTGTTTGACGTTATACCAATTGGCAATGCTCTCAAACTGTTAGACGGTCTACTTTACCATTCAACCCGTGAATTAAGGTATCTATTTTCAATACTGTGCAGTGCATTTACTCGCGGAATATCTCGTTTGACTTTCGGAGTCACAAGATATATATAGCTATTGACTTACCCGCTCGGAGCTCAGAGAGAGTGGTAACGTTCTCCAACTGCTTGACCCTCGATCTTCTAATTCATACATGAAATTAAGGTGCGCGACACTAGGATGTCTACTATTTCATCCAAGTGGGCACCATGTTTTACTCTCGATACGACGGGTTAACTCTTCGAAGGTTAAGGACTTCAGTAAAATGTTTGACTCTATATCCGTATGCATTGCTCTAGAACGGTTTGACTCTGTACGTTAATATTCGAACAGTAAATTGAGATTACTGATGCAAATGCTGTACAGCGTATTTACTCCCTGAATACCTGGTTTGACTCTCGCAAGCACAGGATAGCTGAAGCTACTGACTTGGCGTTTCGAATCTCACAGAAAGTGGTAACGTTCTCGAACGGTTTGACCCTTGATCTTCAAATTCATACATTAAATTAAGGTGCCCAACACTAATATGTTAGTAATTTGTTCCTCTGATCACGATTTTGTACTATCGATACAGCTGGTTATGCTTATCGGAAGGTAATGCCGTCTACACAGAGTTTGAATGACATTGCAAGTTGTGACGTTCTCCATCGGCTTGAATCTCTGCTTTAATATCC
>NIJG01000517.1:79791-99664 GCA_002201625.1 Euglossa dilemma
GAAACAAATTAGCATTAATTTTGGCGACGTGACCCTTAATTTCATGTATGAAATAGATGATCGATAGTCAAACCGTTCGAGAACGTTGCGACCACTTTTTAGAGTCGCACAACTGAGACAATATCTTGACGTACACTGTCATTCCAAGAAATCCCAGGTACTCGTGCAGTAAATCCGCTGGGCAATATTTGCAAAATACATCTTACATCTCGGTTCGATGATTAAAGTACAATCAGAATCCGTCGTATAACATTTCCTATTAGTATAGAGTAAAACTCATTAAAAAACGTTTTAGCTCCCGAGGATCTATTTCGCTGTTTCGAGAGTATAACTGTACGGTTAGTGACGCAAAGTAGTGTAAATTTTAGTGATGGGCAACTTAATATCATCAATGAATCAGAAGGTCGAGGGTCAAACCTTTCGAGACCTTTACCACCTTCTACGAGATTCGAACGCCTAAGTCAATAGCATCAATTATCCTGTTATTCCGACAGTGCTATCACGTATTCCGGGAGTAAATCCGCTGAACAGTATTCACATTGGAGACCATAATACTCGGTATCAATGATAACGTAAAGAGTCAATCCGTTTCAGATCGTTACCTACTCGTATTGAGCCAATCTTCTTAACCGAAGGCCTTACGTTCGGAGAACCTAGCCCGCTGTATCTAAACTGTAACATCGTGTTCAGAGGAAAAAATTAGTGTACATTATAGTGGTAGGCATCATATGGTCACATCCGAATGGAAAGCTCGAGAATCAATCCGTCCGAGAGCGCTACCACCTTCTTTGTGAATCTAACGGCTAAGTCAATAGATTCACCGATCCTGTGATTTCGAGAGTCAAACCTGGTATTCCTGGAGTAAATCCGCTGAACAGTATTGGCTATAGACACAATAATTCACGGTTTCAATGTTTAGGTAGATCGTCATAGCATTTGATAACGTTACCAATAGCAATACTGTCGAATGCTTTACGGAAAGCCTTAGCGCCTGAGAAGCTAACCCGCCGTATCAAGAGTATAACTACGTTTTTAGAGAAACCCATTAGTACACACTTTAGTGACGGCACCGTAAATTCATGTATGAAATAGAATAATCATGATCAAGCCGATCGAGAACGTTACCATCCTCTTTGAGATTTGAACGGCTATGTCAACAGCTTCGTCTACCCTTTGAATCTGGGTGTCAAATCACGAATTCAGCGAGTAACTCTGCTGTTCAGTATGGCCATTAGACACCCTATTTCGCGTTACAAATGTTAAAGTACATAGTCAAACCGTTGTAGCACGTTTCCTATTGGTATAGGGACAAACTTCAAACCGTACGTCTTACCATCTTAGAAGCTAACCCGCTGTATCGAGAGTATAATTTCGAATTCAGAGGAGCAAACTAGTATATATTTTAGACACGGGTTTCTTATCATCATGTATGAACTATAAAGGTCGATTGTCAAACGGTTCCAGAACGTTACCGCCTTCTTTGAGAATAGAACGACTAGGTCAATAGCTTCATCTGTCCTGTGATTCTGAGAGTCATATCAGGTAATACGGGTGTAAATCCGTTGAACAGCATTGGCAATAGACACCCATCTTCTCGGCATGAGCATTAAAGTCGGGTGTCAAGTCGTCGCAGAATATTAGCAGTTGTTATAGGATCATTCTTTTTGCCGAATACGTTACCATCAGGGAACGTATGCCACTGCATCGAGATCGTAACTTCGTCATAATTGAAACGAATTTGCATTCATATGAGTGACAGGCATCTTAAATTCATGTATGCATTGGAATATCACATGCCAAATCGTTCAAGTACGTTACCACCTTCTTTTAGTGTCGAATGGCTAAGTCAATATGTGCACATATCCTGCGATTTCGAGATTGAAACCAGCTATTCCCGGTGAAAATTCCCTGCACAGTATTGTCATTGGTCACATTACTTTACGTATTGAGTATTAAATCACAGAGACAAGCGGTTGTATAACGATACCAATTGGTATAGTGTCAAACTTCTTACCGAAGGCCTTACCATCCAAGAACCTAACCCGCTGTATCGTTTGTATAAAATCGTGTTCACTGATGAAAATTCGAGTACACTTCATTAACGGGCACCTTCATTTCATGTATGGTTTAGAAGATCAAGTGTCAATACGTTCGTGTACGTTACAACCTTCTTTGAGTTACGAACCGTTAAGTCAATAGCTTCACCTATCCTGCTATTCCGAGAGTCAAGCCCGGTATTCCGAAAGTAATTCCGCACAACAGTATTGGTAACATACAGCTTGTTTCACGGCTTCAATATTAATATAAAGCGTCAAGCCGCGTCAGAACGTTACCAATTTTTATATAGTTAAACGCTTTACCGAAAACCATACCCTCCGAAAACCTAACCAGCTGTATACAGAGCATAACTTCGTGCTCAGGGAAATAAATTAATATGCATTTTACTGACGGACATCTTAATTTCATGTATGAATTAGAGGACCGAGCGTCAAACTGTCCGAGAGCGTTACCACCATTTTTTAGAATCGATCGCCTATGTCAATATCTTCTCCTATCCTTTGATTTCGAGAGTAAAGCCGGGTACTCTGGGAGTATTTCCTCTGTACAGTAATCGCAATAGTCACATCAATTCACGGTATAAATGTTATAGCAGAGATTCGAACCATTGGAGAACGTTACCACTTTGAATAGAGTCAATCTTTTTACTGAATAACCTACTTTCCAAGAATTTAACACGCTGTAGCGAGAGTCTAACTTAGTGTTCACGGAAAATGTTGGTGGAGATTGTAGCAGGTGGGCATATTAATATCGTGTAGGCACAAGAAGATCGAGATTCAAGCCGTTGGGAATCGATGCGACCTTTCTTTAGAGTCGCACAGCTGAGTCAATAGCTTCACCTATCCTGCAATACCGAGAGTCGTACCAGGCAATCCGGATCTAAATCCGGTGAACAGTACTTTCAATAGACACCTTAATTTACGGTATGAATGTTACTCTAGGGAGTCAAGCTATGGGGGAATGCCTTACTATCCAAGGACGTAACCAGCTGTTGCGAGAGCATAACACCGTGCCCAGAGAAACAAGTTAGTATACATAATGATAACAAAAAAAATATCATAATTGTAAATTACAATATGTATATATAAATGGGGGTTCGGAAAACATGCATACGGTAAAAAATCATGGTTATAGGAATTAACGGAGACCATCCAGTAGTGCCTGTCGGCACTGGGGTACGCAAATACAAGACCGAGCAAGTCGTGTAGCCCCGGCAGCATACATACGAATACAGTCAATTATGTAAAATAACATCAAGCACAACAGAATATTGTCCATAACGAACACACAACCAATTCGAAAACACTTTTACTAGAATATATTGTTTTTGAAATTAGAAATTGGAAATTAAGAAAAAAGGCGAAGGGACTTTGGAATTTAACAAATTTGATTTGTTATTTTCTGTTTCTGTTTATGTTTTACTTGTTCGACACATGTATGTCCGTGCACCTATCGCCATCCCGAGAACCCAACAGATTTCTTACCCCAAACCGAAACCGACCGGTACATGTCAGGGCATTTAGTATATTTATTATTGGTATTTAATAATCGTATGTTGTTACTTGTCCACTTCGACTAACTTGGGCATGACCGACACATGTATGACCCAGAATCTTACCGAAGCACGGGAATGCAACCGAAAATTCCACATAACTTAGACCTCCCGTATTGAGACAATTAAATCCACCCCTACATTGTATGTATTGATATCATTTAATAATTCTATTGTGGTATCTCCTGTTAAGGCAGCAGTCGAATCGTTCGTCAGCGTCTTCACCTCTCTTGAGAGCCGATCCGCTATGTCAGTAACATCACGTACCCTGTTATTTAGATGGTCAGACCAGGTGTCAATTCACTGTGCAGTATTACTGAAGGACATGTTAATTCATGGTACGAATATTGATGTCGAGTGCGAAGCGCCTAGAGAATGTTGTCACTTGCAATATGGTTTATCCAAATACGAAAGACCATCCCTTCCGGTAACCTAACACGCTGTAGGGACTGTCTAGCATAGTGTTCACGGAAACAACTTCCTAGACATTTTAATTGACGAACCCGCTAATTTCATGTGTGAAAAGTGAAATCGAGACTTGAAGCGATCGTTAACGTTACCACCTTACCTTGACAGTCGAACGGCTATGTCACTAGTTTCACCTGTACTGTCATTCCGAGGGTCAAATCAGATATTCTGGGAGCATATCCGTTGAATAGTATTGGCAATGGACACCTTAATTCACAGTATGAATGTTAGAGTGGGGCGTCAAGCCGTTTGAGAAAGTTACCAATTCCTATAGACACAAACGTTGTACCGAATACATTACCTTACGTGAACCTAAACCGCTGTAGCGGGTGTGAATCTTAATGTTCACCCAAACAAATTATTATACATTTTTGCAGACGGACACTCTAATTTCATGTAGGAATAGGATTATCGCGGGGCAAACCCTCCGAGAACGTTACCACAATTTTCGAGAGTCGCATAGCATCACCTATAATGTGATTCCGAGGGTCAGGCCAGCAACTCTGAGAATCAATCCACTGTGCAATTCTATCAATGGACAGGTTAATTCACAGTACGAATATTGATGTCGAGAGTCAAACCATTCGAAAACTTTGTTACTTGCTATGGAGTCGATCGTAAGGTATACGTATACTGATAATCGTATAAAATACCAATAAGTTTAAAGAAGAACAATGTAATAAAGTTACAGTCAACTACTTCCAGAGACACACATACTTAGATATACAATTGTCTAAACTAAAAATTAGAAATTTTAAATGGAATCGAGAATATCATATCAATAAATTTCAGCATGTATAAATAATTGGGAAACTGCAAAAACATGCATAATATAGAAAATCATGGTTAATGAAATTAACGCACAGTATCCAGTAGTGCTACTCCACCCGGCCGTATGCAACTACAGTACATCGCCATTCGTGCCGCTCCAGCAGCGTAGGTACGTATACAGTCAATTATATATAATAACAACAATCCTATCAAAATAATGTCATAAACGGACATTAAACTATTTCTAAAGACACTTTTACTGAAACATACAATTCTTGAATAGGCTAATTGGAAATTGAGGAAGAAATCGAAAATGTAATACATTAAATTACGGTATGAATGAATAATGGGATGAATGGGAAGAAATGCATACGGTACCATATCATGGTTAAAAAAATTAACGATGACCATCAGGTAGTGTCGCTCCCATCTACCGAACGCAACTGCAAGACGAATCCAGTCGTGTCGCTCCGGCAGCGTATGAACACATAGAGAAAATCATATAAAGTAACAAAGAATTCAACCAAATATTCTCATTAAGGTACACTTAACTGATTCCAAATGCACATTTCATATAAGACACAATTTTCGAAATTAAAAATTTGAAATTTTGTAAAAGATAGAAAATATAATAACAGTAAATTTCAGTAATTATAAATAAATGGAGGGAAAAACGCTTACGGTACTGTATCATTGCTTAAGAGGTTAACAAAGACCATCCAGTAGTGCCGCTCCGATATACCGAGCGCAACTACAAATCCACTATAGTCGTGTCGCTCCGGCAACGCAGGTACATGCACAAAAAATCATAACAAATAACAAATAGTTTACCTACATATTATCGTAAACTCACCTATCATGTTATTCCGAAAGTCAAACCAGGTATTCCAGGAGTCAATCCACAGCATAATATTGCCAATAGGCACAGTAATTCCTGGTGTGAATGTTAATATCGCATCTTTTATGGTGAATATCTGCAGAAATTCGATAACCTCAGTCGTTTGCAGCAAATGCACTGGCATTCATTGTATTATATTTTTCGGCAAGTCTTTTCGTATTCTCCCGATAGACCACGGAATTGTATTATGTTGCACGGAAAGTAATAACAATTTTTCCTGGCAGAGGACGTAAGTGTACTATTTCGCAGCCAGCGTCTCAATCAAGCCGCATATAAAAAAGAGAAATGACATTCCGAACAACCCAATAATTGCAAGTATCTTGTCGCCGAAGAATTGAAATTTCTAGCTTGCATCGTGCTGCGCAAGTGAACCTCGCGTTTGCTATGGGAATTGAAAGTCATGTAAATATGAGTTACTCAGGTTAATTTCGCGTGACTGGAATCGAATTGTGCGCTTAGTGCGGAGGAACTACAAAAATTGTTACACAGACTGCGTATTTCAGTCCACATCTGATTATTTCAGTAGACTGCGTCAAGTTTAATCTCATTCATAGTATTATGCTTTTCGGCAAGTAGTCATTTTTTCTCAAGGAAGAACCAAACACCATTAGTTCGTTAGAAAAGTATTTTCGTTTCTTTCGAACAGGGGACCCATTTCTTTCAGGTGGTAGGAAAAGCTGTTTCGTTTCTTCCGAGCAGATCACGTAAATGTATTCCTTTGTAGCCATCTTCACAATTATGCCGCGTGAAAAGGAAGAAAGAAAACACTATATACAAGCCAACAGTGACGCGTACTCTGATTCTGAAGCGCTGAAATTGCTCACTGGATTGGTGCATGGTTTGAGAATCGCGCGTTAGCAATGGGAAACAACAGTCATTTAGGCATTAGATACTCACGTTCATTTCGCAATCACTCGATAGTATATGCGCGTCTAGCGCACAGAAACTGTAGAAACCGCTACTTGTCATTGAATATCCGTCAAAATCTGATGATTTAGTGGTTTGGAGCCAATATGCACTCATTCATTGCATTATGATTTCCGGAAAGATATGTAGTTCGATCCTGAATAAAGACCTAATTGCATTCGGCTGGTTGGAAAGTAATCTCGGTTACAACCGATGATGGACCGGGTTGTATTGGGTTACGCGGAATGTAATTTCGTTTCTTCCGAGCACAGGAAGTAAATATATTATTACGCAGACATCACAATTAAGCCACATGAATAGAGGAAAGGAATTATCGTCAGTGCCAAATCAAATTTCGTATTCTGATCCTGAAACACTGAAATTTCAAGATCTAATCATGCTTCAAACGTGAAACGCACATTTGTGATGGGAATTGTACGGCACGTAAGTATGCGATACTCACGCCGATATCGCATCATTTGAACCAATTTGCAGGCATATGGCACAAAAGCTGTAAACATAGTTACTTTGATAGCAAATTTATGTCCAAATCAAATTACTTCATTCGGTAGAATCAAATAAACATTCATTCATTTTATTAGGTTTTTCGTTATGTAATTTCGTCCTTACTCGATAGACGACATTAATGTATTTGCTTGTTCAGAAAATATTTTCGATTGTTTCTCCGAATCGAGGGCGTGAATATATGTAGACACAGCCAGTTTCACATTAAAACTGCACGAAGAAAAATACGAAATTATTTTCCGGACATCACAATTTAAACGCGTATTCTGAAGCTGAAACGCTGATATTTCTCGATAGAACAGCGTATCGCAGTTGAATTGCGCGATTTGCGATGGGAATCAGGTGTTTGGTAGAAATGCAATACGAGCGCTTATTTCGCACCTTTGGAACGTATTTGCGCGCACAGAGCGGTGAAACGATGCAAATCAATACCTTGACGGGATATTTCTGTCCACGTCCGCATACTTCAGCCATTTTATAAAATATACAGCGATTTATTGGACGATGTTTTTCGGGAAGTAATTTCGCCTTTCTCCATGGAGGACCAAATGTATTATGTTCTTGCAAGTGAAATTTCGTTTTGTCGCGGAGGAGGACCTAATTGTATTTGGTTGCTCGGAGACACATTTCGTTCTTTCAGAACTGAAGAAGTAAATGTAATCTTTCCTAGAGTACTTTACAAATATGCCGAGCGGAAGGAAAAGTATCTGTTTCCCGGTCAGCCAATACTTAGACGTATTTTGACTCTGATACGCTGAAATTCCTTGGCTGAATCATATATCGCAAGTTAATCGCGAGTTTGCAATTGGAAAAAAATGTCGCGTAAATATGCAATATACACTTAGATTTCATATCGTAAGAATGTATTTAAGCGCATAGAGCAGGGAAATTAGTTGCATTTGTGTAAAATCATTTGATTTCGCGCTTGCTTCTGTCCAGGCGGTATACATTCGGCAAGCATTAAGGATTATTGCCAGCTGTTACCCCGGCCGTCGCCGGGCTCGGGATCATTTGGCAGAAGTGAGGCGCTGTATTACGGCGTTTTCATCTCGTACCATTCTCTTAAGGTTTCACAAAACACAATTACACACACGCACGCACATCACGCAACCAGTTCTCCCGGAACACAAAACATTCACCACTGAAACTGAGATTCGCTAAACGCCTCGAGAGAGGTCTACACTGCACGGAGTCGCACGAGGGAATGTACCGAATCCCAACCAAATCCTATCCCGGTCTTACTACGCAGTCCAATCCACCCGCCCACATAATTTATTTATACCTGGCATTGAATATTTCTGGTCAGTCATTTCCTACTTTTGATCAATTTCCTCATGTTGGAAACATGTATGCGCGAGTTCGTTTTGTAACCCAAACCCGAGTGCGCAACCGAATCTTACCCACATCACCCGCCCGTTTCAAGACAGACCAATGCACCTGCACATTTACGGTATATATTATTGGCATTTGATGACCACTATCTTCCGAACATCTATCCCGCTGATGTGAGAATCTTAAATGATATCCCGGGAAACAAATTAATGTTCAAGGTAGCTACCCACCCATTATTTTAATGTATGACTGGCAGAGTCGAGCGTTAAACTGTTCTTAGAACCTTACCACTTACCTTGTGAGTGTATCCGCTATGTAAATAACATCACCTATCCCATTATTCCGAAGATCCAACCAGGAATTCCACGAGTCAGTCAAATGTAGAGTATTGGCAATATACATCTAAATGCAGGGCATGATTGGTAAAGTAGAGAGTAAAACCACTATAGATAGTTACCTATTGCTATAGAGTCAAGCTTTTCACAGAAAGCCTTACCTCCCTAGATCGTATCCCGCCGTATCTGTAGTGCACCTTCGTGTTCAGAGAAACACATTAGTATAGTGACGGCGACCTTACATTCATGTGCGAAATAGAAGATCGAGCGTCAAACCGTTCGAGAACGTTACCACCTTCTTTGAGAGTCGAACAAGTATGACAGAAGGTACAGCCAGCCTGTGATGCCTAGTTGCAAACCAGGTATTCGGAGAGTCAATCCACTGTGCAGTACCGACAATAGACACCGTAATTCACGGTATGAATATTAAGGCATGGAGAATTATCAGTCGGTTTCTCTAAATAGTCGGTCAGGTTCTCGAAAGGAATATGCCTCGGGTGACAAGTTTGACCAATAAAGGGAACGTATGTCGGATACCTCCGCATGGCACCGTGGCGAAATGAAGCATCCTCTATTGATATGCATAAAAGAACGCACGTCGTTCAGCTGGATTGCAGCAACGAAAGCTCACAGGACCGGCAAGAAATATCAGCCCCGAGGGAGGAGCTGGAGGCAGTCAGAGTACAGTCGGCTGCCGCAGAGGCCCGCGTTGCGCTTGCCGGCGCAGCTACTGGAGCCACGAGACAAGGGACTACCACAGTGGCAGCCCCTTGAACGAAAATAAGACACGTAGTGGAAAAGGCAGAAGGCGACCGGGATCTGGACTTCTGTCGGGACGTCAGCTACGGCCTCACACACCTAGCCGAGCAAACAGACCCCCGCCGGGATGGTGACCCCGCGCCCATGATGGTGAGGCCATGGTGGTGGACAGAACGGCCAATAAGGAAAAGTCCAAGATGGCAACGCCTGTGGAGGCAGAACGCCATAAGCCCTCCGAGCGGCGCGTGCGAAGCAACCGCTGCGCAAGGTGAAGATGCAAAAGGTCCAGCACGAGCGGCGATAACCCTTACTCTGATTGTCCCGTCCGAAGAGTGGTATGCCTAGATAACCACAACAGCGAGGTGAAAAATCAGTCCGCAGGACATGGGGATTGTGCAGGCGAAGCTAAGAAGTGCCGTCATCGGGGGCCTTATATTTGAGTCAGGAAGCCCAGAGGCCCAGATGACGGATCAATGCTTGGCAGGCACAATATGGACGGCCCTGCATGACTTGGGCGTCATAGTGGCCCTTCCAACTTATACGACTGAGCAACAGTCCGCACATCCCCGTCCGGTCTAGGGACGATCTGGGTCAAACGCCCCCTCGCCGCCGCTCGCACTATCCTGGACAGTGGCAGAATACGAGTAGGCTGCGTATGGGCCTGGGTACAAGTGCTGGATGCTCGCCGGCTCTAGCGCTTCATGTGCCTAGAGGTTGGGCACGCCAGGACACGATGGCCCACCAGCACAGATAGAAGCTCGGCGTGCTCCAGATGCTGGTGACAGAGGCATTAAGTGGATGGGTGCCTTGCACCGGCACTCAAGTGCCAGGTCTAAGCCGGCCATGGCCTGGAGGCGGGACACAGAGCAGTAAGGACTGCTCTCCTCCCACATCGAAGAAGATGATGAGTACAGCAGAGAAACCAGCAGAAAGCGGAAAGACTCCAAGAACGATAAGAGCGGCGGCGGGCATGGAAGAGACCATGGACAGTGTCTAGAAATCATCAACTTCCAGGACAATATCAACCATAACAGAACGTTACTGGATCTTCTAGCATAGTCGCTCGTGTAGTTGGACATCGCCATTGCTGTGGTCGGCGAGCCGTACAGTGTACTAGCTATGGCAATTGGTTCGACGACCTTCACGATATGGTCGGGGCGATGTGGTGAGTAACTGCGGAACCTCTTGGCCACACTGCTACAACGAGTAGAGAGACATATCCTGGTGTTCGGGGGGCAACCTGGTCGTACGTACAAACGGCAGTTGAATGAGAATTAGATAACGATATCGTCGCATCTATCCCAGTCGTTACGCATTCTCGGACATGATAACACCCAAGCATCGGCACGGGGCTCACCAAGGGCGAACGCGAGCGGGGCGCGGCGTTGCTCGACTGGGCAGCCAGACAGGAGCTCCGGCTCCTCAACCGGGGCTCTATCAACAAATGCGCGAGGCCGACGGTCATGTCCATCGTGGACTTGTCCTTTTCCTCTCCTGCTGCCTTGCAACAAGTGAAGCGTTGGAGAGTGTCCTAAGAGATAGAAACTCTGAGCATCCCCCTCTCTATTCCCGTAGAGTGCTCCGTGCCAGAAAGAGGAAGATAAGGACAACGTGCACTAGAGCACCCGTGAGAGCTGGACATAAACAGGAAAATCAGCAGCGACGCCATGGCAGATTAGACGAATCGACGTGGTCGCCCTAATAGGCGCGGTACATGTGCAGTTTTGGCCGTCCTGAACACTTCAGAGCCTCGATCCCCCGAATGGCGCAGAATGGCTGCACGATGCCATTGCGGCAGTGTGCAACATTGCCATGCCATGGGCAGCAGCAAAGCCGATGACATCGCTGTAATGGTGGGGCGAGGTTCTCGCAGTTCTGCGCGAGCGCGTAATTTTTGCCCGACTCCGATACCCCCGTGCCTGTAGAAGAATAATGACAAGAAATGGAGAGGAGGCCACGTAGCACAGGATGTTCAGACGGACCAGCAAGTCGCTCCGGCTATGACCCGGAGTTGGTATGACCTGCTGCGGCCGGGCTTACCTAATCGAACTTGGAAACTGACGGTTTAGGTCGCTACGCTTATAGAGAGCATAGACCCCGCCTCCGTACAGCGTGTCGTCGACACCCTGACCCCGTCGGCGTCGATGAAAAAGTGGGGTGTGGCATTAATGACGGACAGGAGTACCGGGACGGACGATCTCGATGTCAACAGGAAGAAACTAGAGCTGCTGGTATGGAAACTCGTGGAGAGAGAGACCGCACCGGGACCGGATGGTGTTCTGGGCCGGGCGTCGGCGCTAGCACAGGGTGCACTATGTGACAGGTCGTTGCAGCAGATGAACGAATGCCTGCAGACAGGTAAGCTTCCCATAATCAGGAGACTGCTATGTGTCGTTTTGTTCAAGAAGCAGGGTATGACCCCCGACTCCTCCTCGACGTATGGGCCCACCGGCATATTCAGCGCGGCTGGGAAGCTCTTCGAGCGGGTACTGGCGATCCGTTTGAAGGAGCGCCTACAGGGGATGAGTCCGGATTTGGATGACAAACAGTACGGCTTCCGGCGAGGACGATCCACCTTCGATGTCCCAAGGAGGGACCGTTCATTGTCGGAGGCGATTGAACACACGGGTGGAGTCGTGTTGGTGGCGAGTTTCGGGGTCGCCGTCAAGGTGGCGCTTATGTACCACAAGGTGCCTGCGTTCGTGGAGACTGTGACCCGGGCGTACCCAGGACTCTACGGCCGCGTCCTGAGGGCAACGCACTGCAGCGTCCGGCCGGAGCCTGTGCCTGTAAGCGCAGTCGAAGGCAGCAAGATCGAGGTGAAGGATCACCGGAGTCACCTCGGCGACATCCTATATAGTTGCAGGCACTTCGACCGGCATTTCGAGGCACTAGGCTCCCGCACGGAGCGGGTGGTAGTGGTTCTGGGACCGGCGGAAACTGGCTATCAGGACCGTCCGAGGATACCGCACGACCTCTGACGAGGAGGGTGCGTTGCACGCGTGTCCACAAACGCTATATCTGCTGGCAGGCTGAAGGACCTGAGCCTACGAGCAGCGACGACGCGGCGAGAACACGCCATCAGGGGAAGAAGCAGAACAGCAGAAGAAGAGGATCAAGCGGACAATCCTCGCCTCATAGCACACCCAACACCGATGACAGTGCGGCGGGAGCCACAGGACTGTCGGGGCATGCTACCTGTGCACGGCGCGTTGAAGCACAGCGGTGGCAGGCGGACATTCCGCCTTATGCAGGTGCTCACCGGACACGGCTGCTTCGGTGAGATGCAGCACAAGATGCGACAAGAGGCGTAACGGGAATGCCACGGCTGTGAGACTGCGCTGGCTACTGCTCAGCACCTTCTGGAGGAGTGTCCCTCCTGAGACAAGGTGCACCGTTCCCTGCAACAGGACGTCGAATGGGACCTCTCGCTTTCCTCCATTATCACTAGGACCGTGGAGGAGAGGAGGTCATGGTGCAGGATGGCCGCATTTTGCGTGCAAGTGATGATACCCATGTTGGCCGCGAAATGTGTATGAGTGGAAGTGGCCCCTATTCGCATGGGAAGAATGCGGCGGCGAGCGCGCCGTGATTTCGCCGCTACGCCAGCTGGGAACTGACCCATAGGGTTGGGCCCTGGTGGTAGGAATTGCGGGGCAGTCTCGTTCCTACGATATCCAGCCGCCATGTCGAACCGCTGGTGATTCGGTGTGGGCACAACTGTCTCGGAGGCCGCGGTCAAGGGGGATGGCGTCGCGTAGTGATCGCTCAGGTCCGTTCAATACACGAGAAGGAAGAGTACCAAACAGGAAAGTATACCATAGAGCAAATCGGACTTCGTGCTCGTCGCGGGGGTCATCGGAAGACCGTGGTGACCAGCGACTGACTTCCCGATCGCCAGTTAGACTAGGGAATATCACGATAAATATATAATATAGCTGGTTACATAGCGTCAGTTTCGGCTAAAGCACTACATCCAAGTTATTCCTCCATCAAGCTATGCGATCTTCCATGAGATATCGCTTAGAATGTTAGCGATTCAGGCTAAGTATAGCCATTACCTTCAACCAAGAATATAGTAATACCTGGCCCGACAAGCGGAGCTCTTTTCCGTACTTAACCTGCGCTGTTTATGGCGGTGTCTCGTAAATGGCCTATTCCTTCGCGCATCGTGTAATAAATAACGGCGTATTCTCGAAGCCTTGAATAGTAATTTCGCTCGGGAAGATATCGGGAACCGCTAACGATTCGGTCACTCGATGCCAGGCGTCGTAAATCGGGCGACGGAATGATCCGAAGGAGGCCGGGGTGCAGACCGGCAAGGATCACACTGTCGGACACATGATTCCCCGACGCCAAGTCCGAACGTACGACGAACCGGCTGGTAAAACTTCGCCGCGAGGCATAGGTGTTCCCGAGCTGCCATAATTTCATCGGCCGACGAGGCGAACGTTGATTCTATGTATAAAACTCCGGGAAGTTTTGCGGCAAAGCAATTTCCACGCTCATCAGTTTTTCCTTCGGAGACTTAAATCTTACCCAGGAACGCGCTTCCCGCACATCCCGGGCCGCCTACGCCGCATCCAAACCTCGCAAACCGCTCCTTTCCTGACAGAATCGAGTAGTGCGACACGTTTTAATCGGCGTTCCTTCGCGCAACCTGTACAGATAGCGCCATAATCACCGGTCCGTCCCACATAACAAAAGAAATGGACTGTGTCCAAAAGCATAATATGCTCCATCCAGCTTTATATCCCGGTGACGAAGTTTTAATGGCGCAAGTTTCTGCTGCCTATGAGTAATGCTCCATACACGCACCGCGGCGGTTGCCGCCAAGTTTCGGACGGAGAAATTGCTGCAATTTAAACATAAAACTGTAATACTTTAATCCGCGTATTCGGCGATATATACGCAAGGATTCCGATTTTCGCCAACAATCCGGCCAATTTTACGCTCAACACATCGCGAGGAAGGCTTCGAGATCATGCAGATCATCCGATCGTGTTCTTGCTCTTATAATCAAGGATATACGTATTCATTCGAGATAACCCTCGACGTACTGGTCCGCTGACGCGGGAATCCGATTACGTCCGTACACATGGTCCAAGTAAACAAGCTGAATACCAAACAAGGCAAAACAATCGTTGTGCTTCCGGTTACAGGGCAGTCAGAATTGATGCTCAGTGTAATACGACACCGCGATCCAAATCAAAACTGAAAGTTGCCAGGAGTGGACTCGCGTCCCATAATTTAAATGCAAAATATCGATGATACATTGTCAATGTCGTGTTTAAATTCTAATAATTTATTATCATATATTTTCGCGTCTATGCATCTTTTCTGCTGGCCTCCTCATTTTACTGGGATTCTCATATTTTCATATATTTTTCACCATTTCGCTGTTGTTTCTTGACTGAGTAAGGACAAAATGTTTTATTCTCTGACGTAAGTGTCTATAAAGATCTGTAAAGAATCAGTCGTTTGCAGATGATTCCAGGGATACGAGTTCTTTTAACACTCGCCTTTAATTCGTCGATGCGCCGTTGATTCAGCATAGCATTCCGTCATTTGTATCGGAGAATGGGGCTGAACATGCAAAAGACAATTTTCGCCATTGATCTAGGCGAAACTATTAGCGCGCATTATTGGCTCACATGAGCGAGGTGAAAAATAAATATTCAGACGATTGATGCTGAGTTAAATTGAACGAATAGTACTCGAATGATGGCTTGTTCGAGATTCCAATTTCCAGTCACTGACCGGAATGCCAAACAAATTCTCCCTCTGAATTATTCGTAATAAGATTAATTAAACTGAACTCGAAGGAGCAAGGAGAAAGCGACTGAACGTGGTATGTCGAACGGAACGGATCGCGCTGAAAGATCGGCGCGAATTAAGTTTTCGCGTAACTTTGGCCCCTGCTAAAGGCTATAAAGGGCCCGCACAATAATATTCGCCGCGTTGCATATTGCAATAAATCCCCTCTGCGTTGGTTTGCCCAGCCCAAGGGGGGGGGGGAGTAGACGTCGTCCCTGCGTATCGCGGGAGCGAAAGGGTATGTCTATCGAGCGAAGAATCTTCCGCGACCATAAATGGATGAGGGACGAGTACTCGGCATGCAATTTTAACGACATTACAGAATACACATTGCACTGATCGCGAGTCTTTATCTCGAGAATATCGACTGCCATGATGTCTGTTCCGAACAAGTGCTCATGGCGAACCGAACTAAGGGACAAGGGAAATGGAAACGATGCTCCTACAATGACCGGCTATGTCGTTTCACGCGTTACGTTCCACTAATTGCCCTGAATCTCCATTGCCAGAATAACAGTCTAGCTCGTGACCAACATTTCGGAATTTATCATTAGAAGATGCTGCCACGGTTTGAGACTTTTGTGGAATCAAACGTGCAGATGTGTTCCCTTGATGAGAAACCCCCTTACTCTGCCCTTTCGCGTGTCCTGGGTACGATTCCCTGCTTGCTGTTGCGTCTTTCGTACTGGCCTAGTCAGATCATTCCAGATGGCAACGTGTTCGAGGTTCCCCCTTCGGCTTTTAGCTTCCCTTTGTCTCGATATTGCCGCTCGTTTTTCAACACTCGAACATTACCGACATACCCAGACACGGGACCAAAATGTGCGTATGGAGATATAACCAGATTCGATTATTCGTATCTCCGAATATACATTGATAATTTCCGGATTCATTTCCATAACATTTGAAATGAGAACGGTCCTTCCATCATCTTGTGGAAGATTCGCAATATATTCGTAGTTCTATCGATAAACAAGCTTATATAAGGATCGAACATCGAGAGTAGAAAATGAGAAGGATAAAGGTAGATTTTTCCTATCGTCAGATTGGATTTGTATTGGCAGTCGCTCGGATTTATTTTCATACTTTCTCCGTGCAACGTCTGTTCGTACCGAGTTATTCGACTTATTTCTATGCTATATCCGAGCAAAGATTGTTTACATCAGCTGGTTGTGTTGGAAACGCGTGGTGGTTGTGTAAATAGATAACTGCCGGTAATGAAACACGGCCGAGGAGAACATGGAGGTAACAGCGACTCATCCGTGAGGTACGATAAAACGGGCAGGGCTGGAAATTCGATGGATCCGCAAGACGGGAAATGTCATTTGGTCAGAGAACGAGCCGTCAGTATCACGCATTGAACGCTGCCTAATTTTATTTGCGACCCGATGTAATTTTGCTCTCGATCGAGGGAAAGATGATGCCAAACACGCGGCAACGAATTATCTAAGGCTGTAGCGTAGAAATAAACGCTGAACGGAAAAATGTCGCTGGTATATCCACCACCGAACACCGGACCAGGCATTAAGCGAAACAATCCGCCCCGTCAAATTCCATTCATTTACATATTTCGCGCCACCATTATATCCCCCCGCGTGACGTTTGTTGTACCCCTGATTTTTCCGCACATGCAACCGATCTGATTGTATTTAAACGCCCCGATACCGAAAACCGACAAATAGCTTTCGTTTACTTGGCTCGTCGAAAAATTCCAGCGAACGTGCGCATTGGATGAATACCCATCGCTTCTTCAGTTATCGATATTTTCCCGGGCATATCTCTCCGGGGCAAGCCCGTTTCGAGAAATCATCCGACGGATGTTTCCACCCTATTTCACCGATCGACTTCGATGGAATAGTTTCGTTTTGATATCCCTCGTGGTTAACAGGAGGTATAAGATGGCAAGCTCTATCATTTGAAGTTTGGTAAGAGCATGAAAAATCAGCAACTGCAATTAAATGTTGGAATGCGAGAAAAGAAAGCAGGATTTTGAAATTCATTGAAAGTCCAACATGGAACGCGAGTATAGTATCCGCGGATTTTAGGATCGTAATGAGTTTTCAAGATTATGTGCAATTTGTTCGGGGACAGTTTCTAATATTCTACGAGATATTTGAATTCTCAAGAGAGGATGAATAGAAGCAACAGAATGGTAGCTGGAAAAAGACAAAATAATTGGACGCTAAAAACGATAAAATTGGACGGCAAGAGAAAGAAATGATAAATAAATTGTTATGGAGTTGTACGTAAGTGGCGTATATACTCACAACCTTGCTTCGGACACCTAACCACCCGCGGACGAAGAAAATTTAGATGTTCCCCTCGGAGGTCGAACCGATAAATGACCTGTGCTGCGTCGCGACGATCCTTACATAGCCATCGATCCGCCGAAAACCGGTTATTACTATTCCGTTGTAACAGTAGATAAATTATTAATTCTTTCACTTTCATTATAAATTCATGTCGCCTACAGTCTGCTATGAATAATCAATTTATTAATCTCTGCGTGTTTTGCAAGTAATAATTGCATTCTCGTCAGCGGGTATAAGCTACGCCATTAACAGCTAATGATTGATTAATATTTTTATTTATATTGTAATTCCGCGACTTGTGCAATTTAGCGAGGAGAATTTTAATATGTCCTTAATAATAAATTTAACAATTTGTACACCCTTGTACAAATGATTTGTACAAAAGATGATGAGTCAATTCTCCATTTTTGATGAGTATCTATGTCTCGATGCTGTTATCATCGATAAATTGAACAGCTCGCCTCCTGCAATCGCAAAATTTTCACCAAATATGCATGTTAAACACATGTAAATACTTAACTTCAGGACCGCCGGTCTATTGAGACACATGTACATGCACAATTTAACTATTTTTCATTTTATTGTTATTAATTACGCTGTTATCTGTATTTTATTCCAACGCATTGTCAAAGTAGTGACACATCTCCAGCTAACACGGAAATATTTCGCTCTGCGTATATATTCCATATTCGTTTAAGGATATGCATTCTTCTTCATTCCTGTAAAAATATCGCGTCATACAAGAAACGCATTGTTGCCAGAACTACCGATTTGAAACGAATACCAAAACATAATACACACTAATGCCGATAATTGCATAATTGCGACCACTTTTCGCTCCCGTGAAAAGCAATTGCAAGCATGAGAAGTCTGAAGCAAGTTCCTTTACTCTATTTCAAGAACAACATTGACCCCTTTCCAACCAACAAACATACGCCGCGAGGTCATTTATCTCTCATTCTTTTGTGCCATCGGTAACATCGGAAATAATTGAGGCGTCCCACTCGAACCTGCACCGGGTATATACCCCAGAGGAAAAGGGAAAATAAAAGGAAGGAAAACGGAGAAGAACGGAGGTGAATTCAATCAAGCTCGGCTAGACGATGTACCCAGATGCCACAACCATCGGAATGTCTGATCCTGTGAAAAGCTCGTAGAGGAGATGTAGAGTATATGACACTGCATGTTCTTTTGCACGGTGTCCCCAGAGAAGCGGGCAAGAAGCTTCGTGTTCGCCCCTGTCTGGCGAAATCGCAATAATTAATTCGGCGAACTAATCTGGCGGACATGCATTTGAAGTCACCTCGCCTAATTATCCCACTCTTAGGAATTAACGCGGTATAAATCCTCGAGTAGGTAGCCCGTTAAATGGAGAAGTCCTCCATCTCTGTTATTTAGCCGGTGTGAGAAAAATGGTGGGGGTGACGGAGGCTGGAGGAATGAGTTGTCGAATATAATTGACCAATCTGTCACGCAATTCGGATGAATGGCTCGGAACAGAGGCAGAACATTTCGGACTCTGTGAGAGTTTGCGAATCCCCTATATTCCCGGGTACTGTCAAGCCGAAATCCCAAGAGTCCCGGAGGAATTCCGGACTACCCTAGAAGTCTCGGGATTACTTCCGCATCTTCGAACTTCGCCGAAAGTTCTCGGCTCTCGATCAAATCTTCGCACTCTTCCCAAGTGCCTAACCTATCCGGATTAGCCTAACCCTAGGTTCCACATGCGAGTCCCTGTGAACGCCGAGTCTTCGGAGACAGCATGATTTCTATAACCATACGAGCCCTTGATACTCTCGGAAATTTCTGCGACAGAATCTACAAGGCATACGTCGCGATTGGTCAGGTCCATGGACAACTGAGGAGATTCTAGACCGGTATCATTAATGATACATAGAATATTCTCAAACTGTATAAAATGCTTAAATAATAATACATCAAATTAACATCCGAGCTACACCCACGATGTCTGCACTAAAGTTCGACGTGCATATACAACATTAATCGAATGAACGTAATTAATAGAGACGAGTGTAAATTACGATGCTCCTATCGGAAGAAGAATCGACTGTGTAAAATGTAGCCGCCTATATCCGATGGTTCCAAATAATATGAGTTTCAAACTAGTCATTTCGAGAGC
>NIJG01000519.1:17155-36648 GCA_002201625.1 Euglossa dilemma
CTCGAAAGGTTTGACATTCGGTCTTTAATTTGGTACTTGAAATGAAGGTGTTTGTCTGCTAAAATATCTACTAGTTTGTATCCGTAAACACGGCGTTATACTCTTGATACAGGGGATTAGTTCCTCGGTGGATAAGGCATTCTGTAAGAAGTTTGATCGCACAACTATAGGTTTCGTTGTACAACTGCTTGACGGCCCGCTTTAATATTCGAACAGTGAATTGAGGTGTCCATTGCCAATTTTGTTCAGCGGAATGACTTCTGGAGTACCAGGTTTAACTCTCTGAATAACAGGTTGGGAGAAGCTATTGACTTAGACTTTCGACTCCTGAGGAAGGTAGAAACGTTCTCGAACGGTTTGACTCCCTATTATTCTATTCAATCGTGAAAATAAGGTGTCCGTCTGCTAAAATGCCTAATAATTTGTTTCCGTGAACAATAAGTACGACACTCGCTTCAGCGTCTTAGGTACGCCCAATGTACTGTATTCGGTAAAAGGAATGACTTCATACGCATATCGCTAATGTCCTACAACGGTTTCACTCACAACATTAATATTCATGCCATGAATTTCGGTGTCAATTGCTAATACTCTTCAGCGGATTTACTCCAGGAATACCAGGTTTGACTTTCCGAATCAAAGGATATATGAAGAAATTGACTTACCCGCTCGAATCATAAAGAATGTAGCAACTTTCTCGGGCGGTTTGACCTTCCATCTTCTTATTCATAATGAAATTAAGGACTCTGTCACTAACATGTTTACTAATGCGTTTCTCTGAATACGAAGATATACTCTCGATAATGTGGAGTAGTATCTTGGACGGTAAGAATTTCTGTAAAATGTTTAACTTTATAGCCACTGTTAACGTTCTCCAACGGGCTGACGCTCTGTTTTCATATGCAACCCGTGGAGAAAGATGTCCATTTCCATTACTCTTCTACTGATTTTCGCCCGGAGAGCTTGCTTTGACACTCGAAATCACAAGTATAGCCGAAGCAATGACTCAGCCTTTCGGCTCTCGATGTATCTGGTAACGATCTCGAACGGTTTGACACTAGACCTAGTAATTCATACATCAAATTAAGGTGCCCGTCACTGAAATGTCTACTAATTTGTTTTTTTGTACACGAAGTTATACCCCCGATACTGCGGTTTATGTTCTCGGAAGGTAAGGTATGCGATAAAGTGCATGACGTTATACCAATTGGAAACGTTCTCAGACGGATTGACGCTCCAGATTAATATCCAAACTCCGCTTTAAGGTGTCCGTTGTTATTACTGTACAGCGGATTTACTCCTGATATACCTGGTGTGACTCTCTGAGTCACAGGATAGGTGAAGCTACTGACAAAGCCGTTCGACATTTATAGAAGGTGCAAACTGTCTCGACAGGTTTATGACCCGATTTTCAAATTCATACATGAAAATGAGGTGCCCGTCATTAAAATGAATAGCAATGCTGCCTTCTGGACACGATGTTACACTCACGATGCAGCGGCTTCATTCTTCGCAGGGTTAGGTATTCGGTAAAACGTGTGACTTAATATCAATTGGAAACGCTCATAAACGGTTTGTCTTTCTACTTTAATACTCGTACCGTGAATTATGGTGCCTGTTTCCTACACTGTTCACTGGATTTACTCCCTTTGTACCTGAAGTGGCTTTCGGAATCACAGGATAGGTGAAGCTATTGACTTAACTGTGCGATTCTCTAAGATGGTGGTAAAATTCTATAACTGGTTAACCCTCCATCTCCTAATTCATTCATGAAATTCATGTGCTCGCCACTAAAATGTAAACAATTATGTTTCTCAGAACCCGAAGTTATACTTTCGATACGGCGGATTAGGTTCTCGGAAGGTAAGTCCTTCCATGAGAAATTCACCATATACAAATCGGAGATGTTCACCGACGATTGACTTTCTACCTTAATGTTCATACCGTTTGAGTAAACACGTTTATTGGTAACATTGTTCAGATGATTTACTACTGAAATACCTGGCTTGACACACGGAATAACAGGATAGGTGAAGATATTGGCTTATCTGTGCGTCTCTCAATGAATGTAGTAAAGTTCTGGAGCAGTTCTCCTCTCAATCATCTAATTCATACATGAAATTACGGTGCCCGTCACAAAAATGTATTCTAACTTGCTTCTCTGAACGCGGAGATGTAATCTCCATGCAGCAGTTAGTTTCGCAGAATGTAAGGCCGTGGGAAAAAGATTGACTATATATAGTAACAGGTAACACCTAGAACGGATTGACTCTGTTCTTTAATAATTATACCATGAAATATCGTGTCTCATGCCAATACTGTGTAGCGTGATAACGTTTTGGAATGGTTTTGCTATGTTTTGCTCAGTTTTGCTATGCATATATAAAATGATGTGATTATTTGATCCCATGTCGAATATTTCGGTTCCGTATACATTTCCTGAGTCTCTCGCTACAGCGGTATATGTTTTCGGAAGGCTACGTTGTCGGTAAAAAGTTTGACTATATAATTAGTAATAGCCTTCTCCCAAGGTTCGACTCTATATTTCAATATTCCTAGCGTGAATTACTGCGCATGTTGCCAATGCTGAACAGTGATTCTACTCCCGGATGTCCTGGTCTGAATCTGAAAATAACAGACGTGTTCAGATGATCAAATTGGGATGAATTCTTGAAACGGACACCTTAATTCTATGTATGGATAAGAAAATCGAGTGTCAAACCATGCGAGAATATTATCACCTACTTTGGAGCTCGAACCGCTATGTCAATAGCTTCACCAATCCTGATATTCCGTGTGGCATACCAGGAATTCCGGGGGTCAAACCGCTGTGCAGTATTGACAATAGACACCTTGATTCACGGTATGAGTAATGAAGTGGAATAGAGAATATCTTGACCTGAAGAGAGTTTCAATCATTTGGATAACGCTACAACTTGGTACAGATTGTAATTTTCACCGAAGACGTATACCTTTGGAGATCCTGACCTGCTATTGCGAGATTCAAATGAGATATCCGGGGATTAAACCATTCCACAATGCACAAAATGGAAAGCTCTATTCAAGGTATGAATTGCAATGTCGAGTGACCCATCTGTGACCGTTACCACTGCGATCCAGTACCTCACTGATGTGTGAATACCGTTAACTTTCCTGTTATCCCGGGAGTCAGACCATGACGACCGGCAGTGAAACCACTGCATGGTACTGATACCGGACACCGTAATTCACGTCATAAATGTAAGTATCAAAAGTCAATGTGTTCATTATCGTTACAACCGTGTTTCAGAGTCGAGGCGCAGAGTCATTGGCTTTATCTATCGTGTTAAACCGATAGTCAAACAGGGACTTTCAGGAGCATATCCGCTGTATAGCATTGAAAATAGACACCGTGTTTCGCGGTATGAATGAAAAAGTAGAGAGTCAAACGTTTGGGATCGTTACTACTAATAACAGAGTCAAACCATTCTCCGAAGGCCAATACCTTACAAAAACTTGACAGGCTATTGCGAAAGTCAGTCTGCGCATTTCAGGAAGCATGCCATTGCACACTGTAGAAAATGGAATGCTCTGATCAAAATATGGGTGCTGCTGTCGAGCGCCAAACTAATGAAAAACGGTACCCCAGTTTTCCAGAACCACACTGCTGGGACAATAACTTCACCTATCCCACTATTCCGTGAGACGACACAGGTCTTCCGAGAGTAACACGACTGAATAGTATTACCAGTGGACACATTAGTTGACGGTATGAATATCATCTTCGAGAGTTAAACCCTTCGCGAACGTTATAATTTGCTACGGAAACAAACATATTACCGGAAATATTACCTTCCGAGTACATAACACGCGGTAGCGAGAGTTCAGCTTATGAAACACGGATTCAAATTCGCTGACATAGTAGCAGACCTTAATTTCATGTACGAGTAGCTAAGTCAAGAGCCATACCGTTCGTGCACGTTACCATATTTTTAAGCGTCGAACCGCTCAGGAAATAACTTCACCTATGCTCTTAATCCGTGAGTCAAACCATGTATTCCGGAAGTGAAGACACTGTTGAGCATTCGAAATACGCATCATAATTCACGTCATGATTTCTAATGTGGATAGTCTTACCTTTGAAGAATAGAACAACTTGGTATATATTTAAACTCTTCACCGAAAGCTTATTCTTTTCGAGAACCTGACCGGCAACTGTGAGTATGAGACTGCGTATTCCTGGAACCCAACCCTTGCGCATTGTAAATAATAGAGATCTCTATTCATGGTATGAATGCCAAAGTCGAGTGTCTGATTGTTGGAGGCCGCTACGACTACTTCCCAGAACCGCACCGCTAGGTGAATACCTTCAACTCTCCAGTTAGTGCGAGGGTAAAACCAGGCCATCCGGGAGCGAAGCGACAGCATAGTATTACCTATGTACACCATACTGGACGGTATGAATATTAAAGTCGCGAGACAAACACTACCGCAGCGTTATCAGTCGAAAATGTGTCAAACTTTCTACCGAGGAAATTACCATCCAAAAACATAGCAAGCTGTATCGAGATTCGAGCTTAATATTCGGACGTAAATCCACTGGGCACTATGGGAAGTAGGCTCCATAATTCGCGGTACGAATAGTAAAGTAGAGAGTCAAACCGTTGGAGGACGTTACCACTAATTATTGCGTCATACTATTTACCGAAGGCCGTATCAACCGAGAACCAGTTCCGCTGTATGGACAGTGTAGCTTAATGTTCACGGAAACAAATTAATGGGCACTGCAGCAGACGAACACCATAATTTCATAAATGAATAGCAATATCGTACGTCAATCCCTTCGAGAACGTTACCACCTTTATTGATACTCGAACGGCTAAGTCAATAGCTTCACATGTCCCGCTGCTCCGAGAGTCAGGCCAGGACTTCCGGGCAACAATCCGCAGCATTTTATTGCTAATAAACACAGAAATTCATGGGACAAACATTATCATCGCAACTTGCATGGCGAACATCTGCGCAGATCCGATAACTTCAGTTATTTGCATCAAACATACAATCATACATTTTATTAAATTCGTCGGGAAGTAATTTCGTATTCTCCCGATAGTGAACATAATTGCGTCATGTTGTACGGTATATAATTACGATTTTTCCTAGCGGAGAACACCATCGGTAAAGTATTGCAGGCAACTTTACACTTAATTCGCATGAAGTAGAAAAAGATGTTACTTTCCGATCAACCTAACCTTATTACGCATTCTGACGCTGAACCGCTGGAACTTCTCACTTGAATCATGCTATGGAAGTGAATCACGTGTTTGCGATGGGAATTAAATGTCACGTCAATATACGATACTCACGTTGATTTTGCATGATTGGAATATATCTGAGCTCCAATAGCGGAGAAACTACAAAAATCGTTACATTAATTGCGAATTCCTGTCCACATCCGCTTATTTCGGTCGTTCGCGGCAAATATACAATCATTCATTGAACTTGGTCTTTCGGATAGTAATTTTCTCTCTTCCCGGCAGAGTACCTGTTTGTATTAAATTGCTTGGCAAAGAAATTCGATTCATTCCGACAGAGGACATATTTGTATTCCGTTCTTCGGTAATAATTTCTTATTTTTCAATCAGAGGTGGAATATGTATTCCATTACATCCAACATCGCCCATAAGCAGCATGGAAAAAGGAGAAATCGAAACTACTCTCCGAACAATTAATAATAACATGTACTATGACGCTGAAGCGCTGAAATTTATTATTTGTATCGTGCATCGCAATCGAACCGAGCGTTTGCAATGCGAATCAAATGTCTGGTGGAATTGCGATACCTGTGTTTATTTCGCACGACTGGAACGTATAAGCGAGCATGGAGGGGTGAAACGTTGTGAATTGTCACTTTGACGGCGTGTTCGTCCCCAAATACGTTTATTTCAGGCGTTTGCATAAAATACACACTAATTAATTGTATTTCGTCGTTCGGAAAGTAATTTCGTTTTTACTGAATGGAGGATCTAATCGTGTTATGATGATTGGAAAGTAATTTCGTTTTTTCGAGACGAAGACCTAATTCTATTAGGTTGCTTCGGAAAGTACGTTCGCTTTTTCCGAACAGAGGAAGTAGATATATTTCCCAACCGGCATCTTCACAAGTAAGCCGTATGGAGGAAAAGCTGAATTCCTTTCCGAACATCCGAAGAATAACTCGTATTCCGAGACTGCAATGCTGAAGTCTCTGGATTGAATATGACATAGCATCCGATTCGCGCGTATGCGATGGGAATCGAATGTCCCGCAAATATGAGGTTCAAACGCCAAGGTTGGAAAGTGTTTGAGCGCATAGAGCGAATAAACAATGAAAATCGTTACTTCGTCAGCGGTTTTCAATCCAAATCCGTCTATTTCAGTAGTTAACATCATATATTCAATCATTCATTGTATTAACTTTTTAAAACAATTTCGCTTTTCTTCCCGATGGAGATTTTAATTATATTAGGTTGTTCGGGATGTAATTCGTTTTTTTTCCTAACAGAGGACCTAATAGAACTTGGTGGTTCAGAAGGTATTTTCGTTTCTTCCGAACAGAGGACGTATATGTATTCTTCAACAGCATACGTCACAATTAAGGCGCTTGAAAAAAAAGGAGAAAAAAGGTTACATTGAACAAGCAAATAATGGCACGTACTCTGACGCTGAAGCGCTGAAATTTCTTACTTAATTCAGCCTTCGCAAGAACATCTCACGTTATCAATGGGAATGTATAGTCATGCAAAATGAGAGACACAGGATAATTTCGCATCAGTGGAACATATTTGGACATACAGAGTTGAGAAGCTATAAAAATCGTTACCTTGACTGAGAATTTCTGTCCATATCCGTTGATTGCATTGGTTTGTATCACGTACGCACTCATTCATTGTATCCGGTTGCGAATGGAATTTCGTTTTACCGGACTGAGGGCCTACTTGAAACTGGTTGTCCGGGCAGTAATTTCGTTTCTTTCCGAACTGAGGATGTAATTATATCCTTTCACAGACAATTTCATAATTTCCCCGCTTAAAGAAAAAGCGAAATTTCTTTCAGAACAACCCTATAATGTCACATATTCAGACACTTATACGCTGAAATATCCTCTTGAATCGTGCTTCGCCAGTGAGTCGCGCATTAAGGATGGGTATAAAATATCACGAAAGTATACGATACTTAAGTTGATTGCGCATCATTTAAGCGAATTTGGGTGCATGCAGCGTACGAAATACCAAAACCGTTAATTTGACAGCGAATTTTAATGCAAATACGACTGTCTCATTATTTGCGCCAAGCATACACACATTCATTTTATTAGGTCTTTCAGAGAGTAGTCTCCTTTTCTCGCTATAGTGCACCTAATTGCATTACATTGTTCTGAATGTAATTTCGTATTTTCCCGCCGGGCGTATTAATTGTATTTCGCTGTTCGGAATGTAATTTCGTTTTTTTCCGAAACGTGGACGCAAATGTATTCTATCAGACAAATTTCGCAATTAGGTCGCACGAAGTAAAACAAAATTACTCTCCGAACAATCCAATAATACCACATGTACTGACTCTGCGACGCAATAGTTTCACGCTCAAAGCGTGCTGAGCAAGTGAATCATGCGTTTATGATGGGAATAAAATGTCACGTACATATGAGATACAATTCGGTTTCGCATCATTCAATGATATTTGCTCTCATACAGCGAGGAAACAATAATAATCGTTACTTTGATAACCAATTTCTGTGCATTTCAGTCGTATGCAGCAAATTTACACTGACTGCTTCTGTTCGGTTTTTCGGAAAGTAATTTCGTTTTTTGTCGATGGAGTACCTAATAGTATTTGGATGTTTCGAATGGAATATCGTATTCTCCGATCAATGAATGTGAATGCATTTTTTCAAAGCAAACTTCACAACCAAACTGCATGAAGCAAGAAACATCATACTTTCCACAGAATATATCGAAAATACGTATTCTGTTGCTGAAACGCAAAAATTACTCGTTTGATATGTGTATCGCAGTCAAATCGAAAGTTTGCGATGGGAATCATGTGCAATGTTAAATATACGAAACTCACGCAGATTATCCATCGCTGGGACGTATTTGCGCGTAAAGAGCAGAGAAACTATATGAATCGCTACCTTGACAGCGAGTTTCTCATCATTGGATAATATTTGCGAGCATACAGGGAGAAACTATGAAGATTGTTACATTGATATCGAACTTTTGTTCAAACCCACCGATTTTAGAGGTTTGCTTCAAATATACAATCACTGAATACATTACGCCTATCCGTAAGAAACTTCGTTTCTTCCCGACGAAGCATATGACTCCATTTGGTTGTTCGGAAAGTAATATCGTGTTTTCCGAACAGATGACGTAAATGTCCTCTTTCGTAGCCAGCTGCACAATGAAGTCGCATAGAAAAAGAAGGAGTTACATTCCGGACAATCCAATAGTAGCACGTATTCTTCTGCCGAAACACTGAAGTATCTCGTTTGAATCGTAATTCTGAAGTGAATTACCCGTTTGGGGTGGGAACGAAATGCCACGTAAATATGTGATACACACATTGATTTCGTATCATAGGAACGTATTTATGTGCATAGAGCGGGGAAACTGCTGGCTGTTGCGTAACAACATATGATATCTCGCTTATATCAGTGCGTGGGGTATATATTCCTCGCCCTAATATTAAACAGTATGCCGGGCTTTCAGCCAGACCGCCGCCCGGCACGGGATCACTTAGTAGAAGTGAAGCGTTGAATAGCGGCGTTTCATATCGTATCATTCACTTAAGGTTTCACAGCGAAGCGAACCACGATTACGGCGCTCCGATAAACACAGTTACACACACACACACGCACTTCGCACACGACTTCACCCTCAGCACAAAACATTCACCGCTGAACTTAGATCCGCCAAGCGCCACGAGACACGTTCGCACTGCTCGGAGACGTACGAAGGAATGTACCGGAACCTAACCGAAACATAAGTCGGCCCATATCACACAGTCGAACCCACCCGTCCACTTAATATATTCATATCTGGCATTTCATAATTCTGTTAAGTTATTCCCTCTTTTTGTTTAATTCTTTCATGGCCGAAATATGTCTGCCCGAGAACCTAACACAAACCCGAGAATATAACCGAAATCTAGACAAAACCCGACCCGCACTATAAAGTGGCAGACCATTCCACTCGTCTATATATTGTACTTATTACAAGAATTTGATATTTGTATCTAGTTATTTGCTGTTTTTCTTTAGTTTTGCAAGTCGGATACATGTATATCCGCGAACGCAATCCAATGCCGAGAACGCAACCGAAATTTAGCAAGAACTTCACCCGCCCGTTACATGGCAGTCCAATCCACCTCCACATTGAAGGAATCTATTGTTAGCTACTTAATAACCCCTATTTTCCGATAATCTATCCCGTGAGTAGCGAGAATCTAATTCAAAGTCCTGGGGAATAAATTAATGGACATTGTAGATGATGCACCCCTTAATTTAATGTATGAGTTACAGAGTCGAGGGTCAAACTGTGCGAGATCTTTACCACTCATTTTGAGAGTCCATCCGCTTAGTAAATATAGTGGAAGAACATTAGAGAACTTGATATATAGCCAAAATTTCACCGAAGGCCTACAGCTTTCGAGACGCTGACCCACTATTGCGAATGACACACTGCGAATTCCGAGAAGCAAACAATTGCTCATTGTACTTAATCGGGTGCTCTATTTAAGCTGTGAGTGGCTATGTCGAGTGTCAGAATGTCTGAGACCGTACCCACTATATTCCAGAACCTCACCGCTAATAGAAAACCATGATCCATCATGTTATTCCGAGATTCAGACCATGACTGCCTGGCGTCAATCCAGTGCATAGTATTGCCATCAGACACAGTAATTAACGGCATGAATAGTAATTTAGAAAGTCAATCCTTTCGAGTTCGTTACCACATTTTTGAGAGTCGAACGGTTAGGTCAATAGCTTCACCTCTCCTGTGATTCCGAGAGTCTAAACTGATATTCCGGGAGTAAATCTGTTGAACTGTAGTGGCAATAGACACATTAAAACACGGTGTGAATATTAAAGTAGAGAGTCTAACCGTTGGTGAGCGATAACAATTGGTATATAGTCAAACTTTCCACCGAAGACATACAACTCTCGAGAACCTGACCGGCTATTGCGAGAGTCAGACTACGAATCCTGGGATCCAAGCCATTGCACATTGTACAAAATGGAGAGCCCTATTTAAAATGCGAATGGCAAAGTCGAGTGCCAAACCATGCCAGAACGGAATCACCTATGTTCAGAGTGCGAAACGCTAGGTCCATATCTTCACATATCCTGTTGTTTTCATGGTCTTCTGTAAAAAGATTGATTCTAACGTTCTCCAACGATTTGACACTCTACCTTAATATTCGTAGCCTGAATTACTGAGTCTATTGCGAATACTGCGCCGCGGTGTGACTCCCGGAATTCCTCGATTTACTCTCGAAATAACAGGATAGGTTAAGCTATTGACTTAGAGGTTAGACTCACAATAGTGTGATAACGTTATCGATCGATTTAGCCCTCGTCTTTTCTATTCATACATAAATTTCAAGTGTTCATCAGCAACAATGTTGACTAATTTGTTTCCGTCAACATTAATTTGCACTCTTGCAATAACGTGTTATATTCTCGAAAAGGAAGGGCCTTGGGCACAAATTAAGCTGTCTTCCAAGTGGTATCGTTCTCGAAGGTTTGACTCTCGACAATAGTATTCCTACAGTCAATTAAGATGTCCATTGGTAATACTGTGGAGTGGTTTTGCTCCAGGAAGATCTGGCTTGCCTCTCGGAATAACGGGATTGGTGAAGAAGGTATTGACTAAGCGGAGAGGTCCTGTAAAATAGAAGTAACGTACTCCAACAGGTTCACTCCCTGCTTTGCCATTCATACCTGAAATACAGCTCTCCATTATGTACAATGTCCAGCGGTTTTCTTCCCGGAATTCGCAGTCTGATTCTCGCAATGGCAATTCCGGTTCTCAGCAGTTATATGTCTTCGGTGAAAAGAATGACTGTATGCCATGTGGTAACGTTCTCGAACGGTTTGTCTCTCAACATTGCTGTTCAGACACGAAATTGAGCCGTGCATATTCTGCAATGTATAATAATTTGTATCCGTACACATCTAGATAGGCTCTCGCTCAGCGGGTTAGGATCTCGGAATATAAAGTCTTGGGTAAAAAGTCTGACTCTCTAACTAGTGGTAACGTTCGCCATCAGTTTGACCCACTACTGCAAATATTCATCCTCTGAATCCATTGGACATATCGAACAGTGGTTTGACACCAGGATGTCCTAGATTGGTAGGATAGGACATGCTATTGACATAGCGGTTCAAATCCGAAGAGAGATGGCAACGCACTCGAACGATATGACTCTCGGCATAACAGGAAATACCCAAATAGAATTATTTATCCTATAATAAATACATTAAATGAACGTGTGTATTATTCTGCCGTCTACTGGGCGGGTTAAGTGTTGGGTAAGTTTCGCTTGCGTTCACCGGTTTGAGTATGGTTCTCGGACATTTATGTGTTGCACCTGCAAAAATTAATCAGAAACATTATATAATGCTAAACAGAATTATGAAATGCCAATATTAAATACTTTTAGTAGGCGGTAGTATTTGCCTGCCATAGAGGGGGCGGGATTGCTTTTGGATTGGTTTCATTTAGGTTCTCGGGTTTTGGTCTAGTTCTTGGAAATACGGGAGTCGAGCATGCAGAAATTAAACAGAAATTGGAAGTACCTGATTAGAACTGTTAAATGCAAATAATAAATACATTAATTAGTAGGGTGGATTAACTTGCCTAGTAACGGGCGGATTAGGTTATGCCCAGGTTTCGGATAGGTTCTCGAGTTTAGATAAGGTTCTCGAATGTACGTGCTTCCGATATGTAGAAATTAATCAAAAACAGGATATAACTAAATTGTATTATCAAATGAAAATAACAAAAACATTAAATGGGCTGGAGCATTTGTCTGCATTGTAACGGCTGGTTAGGTTTTGGGTGGTATTCCGTTAGGTTCATGGATTTGGCTCAGGCTCTCGGACATACATGTTTCGCGCATGCAGAAATTAAGCAGAAACGAGAAATAACTAAATAGATTTATTGAATGGCATTAACATATACTTTTAATGGACGTGAGGAATGGTCTGCCTTGTCGCGGTCCTGTTAGGTGCTGGGTATGTTTCGGATAGTTTATCGGGTTTGGGTTACGTTCACGTAGATACATCTGTCGCAGATGCAGAAATTTAACAAGAACTGGAAATAACTAAATAGAGTTTATAAATGCCATCAATAAATATATTAAATGGGCATGTGTGTTGGACTGGACTGTGCCGGACATGTAGACCCTTAATTAGGGGTAACCTTCTCCATCGGTTATTCTCTATACTTTGATATTCATACCGTGAATTAAGGTGTCCGTAGGCTATACTATACAGTAATTTTATTAACAGAATACCTGGTTTGACTCTCGGAGTAATAGGATAGGTGAAGCTATTGACATAGCGGTGCTCTTGCCATTACTAATCACACATGAAGTTAAGGTGCCCGTTGCCGTTCAACGTCCTCTAATTTCTTTCCAGGAACTTTGGGATACACTCGCAGCACAGCGGGATAGGCTCTTGGGAGGTACAGAGGTTCTGCAAAGTGTTTGACTCTCGACTAAGTGGTAACATTCTCCAACGGTTTGATTCCCTTCTTTAACTTTCATACCGTGAATTAGAGTGTTTACTGTCAGTACTGTACAGTGGAGTGGCTCCCGTTATAGCTTATTTGTCTCCTGGGATAACAGGATAGGTGAGGCTAATAACTTAGCGGTTCGAGTCTCAGAAAATGTAGTGACGATATCGAAACGATTGACTCATGATTTTGCTATTCATACCAGAGATAACGGTGACCATGAGCTACAATGTCCATTAATGTGTTACCCTGAATTTTAAGATATACTACAGCTACAGCGGATTAGGTTCTCGAAAGCTAGTGGTCTTCTATAAAAGGTTTGACTGTATAGCATGTGGTAATGTTCTCGAAGCGTTTGATACATGGTATTAATATTAATATCACGAATTAAGGCGCCTATTGAGAATGTTATGCAGTAGTTCGACTCACGGAAGACCAGGTTTGACTCTCCGAATAACAGGATATGTAATAGCACTTTCTCAGCGGTGGGGTTCTGGAAAGTAGCGATTGCATTCTCTAACGGTTTGGCACTCAACATTGACATTGTTTCCTTATACAGAGCTTTCCATTAATACAATTTGCATGGGTTTGGTTCTCGGAGTTCGCAGTCTCGGGCCCTGGCCATCAGAGCCTGTAAGGATTTAGAAAGTTCCCGGTCTGCCCAAGGTTGTTGCAAAGGGCTTGCAGTCTACGAGCTAATTGGTAGGTGCGTGGTAAGGTGGGCCATGCACTGCGCTGAATGGGCATATCCCAATCCCGCGCCCATGACGACCGTGTCGCTAGGCACGTACGACACGTTAAATCACCGACACTAATTGTCGCAGTAGCCGGTCAGGTTGTCTGTTTTACATGAACAATAGGTTGGGTATAACTCGTTCTTAGATAGTTTTTGTATCCTGCTTACATTTTCGACTAATATAGTTGCGCGCGAACTTTTACGCATAAATAATAGGTTAGGTTTACGCTGTTTCTAGATAGTTTGTGTATTCAATTAATTTTTTCGACTGATACCGTGTCGAGTAAACTTTTTACATAAATAATAGAATATGTTTACTCTGTTTATAGAGATTTTTTGTATTCTGTTCATATTTTAGACTAACATTGGGCGAACAAACTTCTTTAAATAAATAGTTGGTTAGTGTTACTCTGTTTTTATAGAGATTGTGTTGTCTGCTTATATTTTCTACTGGTATCATGGCGAGCAAACTTTTGTACTTATACAATAGGTTAAGTATACTCTGTCTTCAGAGTGATTATGATCTCTATTTATACATTTGATTACCAATGCTACGATCAAACATTGAAAAATTAATAATAGCTTAGGGTTTACTCTATTTTTAGATTGCTTGAATATTCTATTGAAATTTTCGACTGAAATCATGGTGAACAAACAGTTTTACACAAATAATAGGTAAGCTTTGTACTGCGTGGTTGAGGTTTGTGTATTCTATTTATACGTTCGACATATATTATGCCGAGCAAACTTGTTCTGTCAAGTGATATGTTAGGTTTACCCTATTTTAGAGAGTCTGCGTATTCTGTATACTCGACTAATATCGAGGCGATCAATCTTTTTACATATATAATATGATACGTTTACTCTGTTTATACAGAGTATGTTCATTCTATTTATATTTTCGACTAATGTTGTGGTGCGCAAACTTTTTCACATTAATAATAGGTTAGGTTTATACTCGTCATAGAGAGCTTGTATGTTGTATTTACACTTTTGACTAGCACCGTGGAGAGCTAATTTTTTACTTAAATAATAGGTTAGGTTTACGCTGCTTCTTGAAAGTTTCAGTATTTTGTTGATATTTTCGACCGATATCATGGTGAGCAAGCATAACTTTTTGGTTTCGTGATATTAACAAGATATGTGACTACTACTCGATGCGGTGGTTCTACCGAATGACAGCCGTAGCTGATCGATGTCCAGTTGTGAGGGATCTGAGGGAGGAACGAATACGTAGAAAATTTGAAGTTTCAGTTTCGGGAATTCGATAGTTTGCAAGACATTATTTGAAAAACTTAGGAGTTACACGTATCACCCCCTAAACAAGCAGTTAGTTTTTTATAGTTTATAGTTTTTATAGTTTTATAGTAAAAGCGCAATATATACAGTATGTTACCGGACGGGTAATATCTTCGATTATGCGATGATCTTACGCGAAAAAATAAGTCGAAAAGATGGAGTAATATTATTCCGGTTAAAACTTCGTTTAAGAGAAACTTGAATTCAAAAATACTTACAATTCCGCTCGTGTCGAAATCGATGTTGCTATTCTTCTTTTCCGACATAACTTTTTACGTAAAGTCTTTAAACCTATATGATACTTGTAATACGCAGTTTTACATAGGCTACATGAGAATTAATTTCCACCGCTCCATTTATATGTTAGCATCGAATTTTGAATTCCATATAACAATGCATGATCCGAGACTCTGAAATTCATATGAATTTCATATTTCTGGGATGAATTTTGAAAAAAAGGTGGCAAGTGTTATTTGTCTTTATATTTTTTGACGTTGCATTATAGGTCACAAATAACAGAAAGCATAAATTCACCATTTTCTCGATATGTTTGTTCTTTCGCAGATATTCGCGATAGTACGGAACTCGTAATTTCTTTAATTTTCGTATTACTGCACTATTGCTGAATTAATAATATGTCGAATGAACTATTGTTAACAGACATTTCAACTAAATTTATCATTGACAGCATTCAAATTTTTCTAAAGCATTCCTTTTAAGTTTCACTAGCTACCTGCATTCTACAGAATGCACGCGTGTAGTACACCATTGGAAACTGAGGAAATATTGACCGTGACATCACTCCGCGCGTATCTGTGCAATTAGTCATATTATTTGCGGATAATGTTATAAATAATCGTTTTATTTGCGACCTATAGTTTCCCTCGTGCATTTCAGTTTTATGACGGATGAAATACGATGCAGTGAGAAATAACTTTCTGAAGTGCATTTCTGAGACTACCTTTCTTGAGAGAGAATCACGCTGTAGTGGCCGTAATAAATAATATAATATAATATATAATTTGATAGTTTGCCAGTTTGGTTCATCTCGTATGCCATTTGGAAATATTTGATATTCATTAACTAGTAAAGGTACGCACATTATATCTCGGGAAGTTTTTTTTGGCGTTGCAAAATTACATTGATAAAAAATTTTCTTTAATTTACCAAATATTTATTATAATAAGTGAAAATGTGTTTCTATGCGAAATTTGAAATTTGAATTAGCACTACGGAAATAAAGTAATATAGTTCGTATGTTGTATTTTACATGGAGCACAATATTATTTACTGCCTTTTAATTGTATTCAAATATCAAATTTCATATAAAAATGAAGTTCTATTTTTTGTGATAAATACATGGTAAATTGAAGAAAATTTTTAGCCAACGTAATTGTGAACCGAGGTACAATTTGTATGTAATATGTTACGTAGGTAGAATAATTTTGGAATAATCAAATATTTTTGTAATTGAAAATANCAACGTAATTGTGAAACGAAGTTATAATTTGTATGTAATATTTTACGTGGGTACAATGATTTTTGAATAATCAAATATTCTTGTAATTAAAAACAGCTTAAACGTGTAATAAAAATATTAGTATTTTTGAAATACATAATTTTAGTTTAGAAGAAATGTGTGTATGGAATAGTGTGTGGCGTATACATAAACAAAATTTGTTTTTCGATAATCATTCCTTGTTTCCGAATATTTCAGCCGTTTCCAAAACTTTTCATTGCCATTTTACTTAATATTATCATTGATAGTCGTTCTTTATATTTTTCTTAACTTCATTTCCCAACAGTTTTGTTTCGGGCTCATTTTTAGGTCACGAATATTACAATTCTGGCCTTCTAATAGAATCCTTATTATTTATTCGTTCATCCTTGGCTGGATTACTAATTTCGCTATATATTTCGCGATTAACGGGGTTAATTTTTGCATTGCGGGTACGTGCTAATAATAAACCATCACTGCTCTCGCGTCAATAATATTTATTGTTGCGGGTTTCTATCAGCTCCACCGTCTCGGGGATGAGTTGTTAACTCGGTTGCAGTTTACTGAGATTCCAAAGATCGAGAGTAATCGATATATCAAATTAAGAACTACCGAACGATGCGTGGAAAATGTCGAATCTACAATAAAAATATCGCAGAGGATTAACCAAGGAATTAATTAGTCCAAGCTCTGGTCCATGTTGTCGTGTGATACGTATGTCCGTGAGTCAGGGATCGCTGATTGATGATAAGGAAATATACCAGAGCCCTCTACTTGATTTCGATACTAAGGACGCGACGACCTCTAGCAAATAGTCATATCAATCGTAACGCAATGCAACATTGCATTAACAAATTGTTCGTCTGATTAGATCCTTTAAGGTCTAAAATATTATCAGAGGAATCGGTATTCGAGAGGAAGATTATTAAATATCTTTAAATTTTCGCAACGTTAATTGCAACGCGTTGTAAAGTGTGTTCGCCTTTTGCTGATTGTCGAAATTAATGCTAATCGAGAAAGAAAGGATTGCAATTGTTGATAAACAAACATATCGACGTTGATATTGTTATAACAGAATTAATCAGAAGTAGAATAATATATTCTTATCATTATCCCATTATTATATATTATATACTATTATAAAATATTATAAATATTATATTCTATAAGATGCTGTCGTTTGGTGTACATTTATCGACAATAGCAATAATTGTTAGTCAAAATTCAATCAAATCATAAAGTGGATAATTTTTTTCCAGAAAAAAGGGGGAATGAACCGACGAGAGGATGCAAGATAAATCTCTGTGTAAGTGATGTAAATGCATTATAGGGATTCAACCGGATGCAATGAATTTAGACACTATATAAGTTGAACCAATTTTAATTACAGTAATTAATTTGACACGTACAGAAATTATAACAATAACAATAAAAATAATAAATAACAATAACTTTTCATATACCTGGAAACTGTGGATGCACTAATCCCTCTCAAATAGTTACCACCTCTATTGTGTACGCTGACAGAGAGGCGAACATTTGCACTGCAACTCCCAACGCGTATTACCAAATGGCACCACACTATTTCCAATCGCCAAATGCAATCGTACGTTAAAGAAATAGTCCGATGTACGTGATGTTTGGGATCGTTTTAATCATTTTGAGCATGATATGAGAATTACGTAAAGTGAAATTTGTCTACTAGTTACTATATATCCAGTTTTGTTAAACTCTAGATACTGAGTGTTTGGAATTGTCCACTTAAATTTAACTGATTCAGAGCATATTTTGTCTGACTTTTACTGTATTAGCTGTACTCGTGAAATTTGGTATATTTTTCCAATCAAGGTGTATAATATGAGAATTGAATATATGACCAGATGATAACAATTTATGCATCAATAAATATCAAGATTTTTCAATATTTTTTGTATAAACTATTCTTAGCGTTATCCCCAAAAATCGGAGAATGTGGTGCGTCAAATTGTTTTGATCGCTACAGCTTTCTATAGGAAAAGAATACCGAAGCATATCTTGTAGCAAAAGTTACAATAAAGGGGAGAAAGGATAAATAAAAAATACAGGAGGTTTAGCATGATATGCGATTTTAGAGTGTATTGTTTATAGTATTTTCTTCTGTATATAGTATTTTGAATCTGCACTTTTTTTTTAGAAATTCGTGAACTGTGTACGTATCTATTCAATGCAGTGCAATCGGTTTATCGATCGAAATTACTTGTTACAATTTTGGTCGGTGGAATTGTTAATGATGTTTCCTGGAAACCGTGGGGACATTTGAAACATATGAATAATGACGCATGGCCCGTATTGGACCGGAAACAGATTAAATCACAATTTCTATAAAAACACGAATTCTTAATCGTCCATATTGATGTAACTTTACACAATTGCAGAATAACCAAAAATATTGTGTCCATTTTTTCCCTTACATCTGCTATTCTTGCAAAGTATAAAAATCGATTTAAAAGTGACTGTGGAAAAACACTTTTGAACTTAATTCTCTTTTGAATGATATTTGATGAATATATGGAAAAATTTCGCAGACAGGACAGTGACGTGAATATGTGAATTTTCGTTTTTAATTTCGAATCCAACTATCTAAACTAATTTATAGAAAATCTGATCCTTTAACACTAGAAATAAATATAGTGCGAACAATTGGTATTAAATAATATGATATCACGAAAATAAAAGTATGTACGTAATGGTAACTGTATTTGAATAAAATATGGATATACGATTTAGCCAAGCCCGCTGCATATTTTTAACAGTCACGGAAGTAAATTGTCCGGAACGAGTTATATTCACTGTTAGCTTAGAGATAGTGTTAAATAATAAATTAAACGATTGATTTCAGTAGTTTATTTCTTCGGTCAAACGTTTTACGTATTTATTTTATAAATATATTATAAATTTTCGTCGGATGTTTTTCGCAAATTTATAGTATGCAAAGTTGTGTCAGAATCAGTGATTACTACTACCTTCTTCAAAATACTTTTGACATATCAAAATACATCTGAAAAATTAGTTTGAGGTAATTTGTATTATACTGTTACTAATTTCATTTTACTTGATTAATACCAGTTGTATTTACTGTTTTACATAGTTATCGTGCAAAAAATTTACATTACATTGCTTTTAAACGTTTGTAATTACAAAATCTGGATTTTAATATAGT
>NIJG01000519.1:45216-57351 GCA_002201625.1 Euglossa dilemma
AGTATATAAAAGTTATTTGATATTTAAAAGTTATTCAATGAACAATATTAATTTAAATATTAATTATAACTTATATATAATTATTGAATTTAAAAAAATTTATTCTAATACTCAAATGTTCCGTTTAATAATAATAATAATGTTTATTATTTTCTGCTTCTCATTATTATTAGTAAAACGGTTATGGGTCAAATTTGAGAAAAAGGAATCACAAGTTCACTGCAGTCGTGCAGCGCCATGTGCCGTCTCGGAGCTAGTGAGTTCGGGTTTTGCACTGCAGCGATAATTTTGACAAGCAAAAAAATAAAATAACAAAAAAAAAGTAATTCATATTTTTCATTACAATATAGTATTGAAGATGACTATATGAGAGTTATAGAAACCACGAAAATGTAGATCTATTTATATAAATGTAGTATTATTATTTGTTTTTGATTTAGGTCCAGTTATTTGATTGAGAAGAATTTTGACACCAAAAGATTTGTTTGAATGTATATTTGGCAGAAGGATGTTTTTGGCAGCCAGCACATATATGGATAGTTTCGTTGTGATTAGAGAAAGTTATTTAGAAATTTGTGGTATATTAGAACTGTCGAAGTTGTGGAAGAGGTGATTGAAGTTATGATGTTCAGATTAATGCTTATACCGTGTGGAAAGTTGCTGTAATTGGACGGAAAAATGTTCTGTCAATGTATTTCGGATCATTTGTTTCATTCTATAAAACGGATGGATTTATTGTCGCTAAGTAGAGAATGTTAAAAAAAAGTTGAAGAGGCTGAAGAAATGTTGGAGATGGTGACTGGACACTTTATTTTGTGGCCATTTGATGCGTAGTGTCTAGCCCGAATTTGGTATTATTATACAATATTATAATTTGCCTCTTATTTTGTCTTTTTGAATATCGACTTAATTATGTTTGACACTGAGTAGAGGTATGTATTTTGTTTGCTTACTTTTATAGAAGGTGAGGGTCGAATTACGTGTGTAAAAAAATTGGGGATGTAAATGGAGGTATATATTTCTTTCTTTCTTTTTCTTGTAGATTGTATGGAAATAGAATGTGTGGCAATGGGGAGAATTTTTTGTTCTATGCACGGTAATGGTCATTTAGGTGTAAAGCTCGTAGAGAGTTCACTTGAGGGGGGGGGGGAATATGGGAAGCGAAAAAGTTAAAAAATATAGTAAAAGGAAAGTAATTTATATTTTTGACTATAAGATAATAGTACTGCTGAATCTTGTACGCGAATAATAGGTAGCATAAGAATGATATAATTTAATATAGAATTAAATATTACACGTTAGAGCAGTCAATTAGATGGCAGTAAGAATTGGAACTTGGATTGGGTGCATATAAAGCGAGATGCATATAAAATAATAAGAAAATGATGAAAATGTTTGGATAAATGTATATGGAGTGTATTGGATTGACGTTTAGGATGCTGCGAAAAGAGTATAATTTTTTCGATTTGGCGGAAGTGGGATAGTGGAGGCAAGGAGTTATTAGATGATGGAGAAGGAATGGAAGGCAGGAGAAGAATAAATTGGAGTATGTAGACGTGGATAGGGGCATGGAAATGAAGTGAGGAAGAAAATAGAAAAAAGTGGAAAATCTGGGGAGAAACTGGAAAAAAATGGTAAAAAGTCTAAAAAAGGTTGAGACTAATTTTGGACAAATTGGTCAAAAAGTTGCAGGTGACTCTAATCGTGTAAAACTGAGAAAGAATCACTACAATGTGATGCGGTGGAGATTGAGGTTGAAGGAATGGGATTTACGACATGGAATATAGAATAGGTAAAGATAAGGCAGCAGTCTTTGCACTACTGCACATAAAGGGAATTATCGATGAAGAGAAGTTTGAGGGATAGGTAAGAAGGAGCCGAAGGGCTGAAGATGAAAGCAAAGCGCGCTACATGGTAGGAACTAACTAGAGAATTTATGGGAGAATAGGATAAGGACAAATATGTAAGAAAGTTAGAAGATATTATAAAAGAGAAAGACAAGAAGGGATTATACGAGAATAAATGGAAGGAGAGAGAGAAGAATAGAACTAGAAGAATGTTTTTATTTTGAATGTACTGGAAGGACGAAAGGAAAGCAGACTACTTGAGCAGACAATGAAATTTGGCAATAAAGAGAAGAGGAAATGAGGATTGGATAGAACAGCCTGGAATATAGAAGACATATTGGAGAATAAGTAGTATGGGAGCATTGGTGGAAAGAGTATAAAGAAAAGATATGAGAATAGGAAAGATGCGAGAAAGGATGGCGAAATGCGAAGGATGAGAAAGAAGGAAGAAGGGATAAATTAGTGACATAGGCATAAAACTCGGAGAGAAAATAGGGATGGATTTACTTGAAGCACTATTTAAAGGAAAGAAGGGCACGGAATACATATTACGAATGAATGATGAAGTGGGAAAGTATTTGACACTAGATGGATAGAAAAGAGACGAAAGAGAGCCAATAATGGAATGGGTGTACTGTAACATCATGTATAGGTATTTTGGGACTGGAAGGGAATGTTAAGAAGCGAAGGAGAAAAGTTATTCAGAGAGATAACAGTTAGATAGGATGTAGCATAGAAGATGTTTGAGATTTCATGGAGTTTTGACCCAGAAGGGATGGAATCGCTGGAGAGGAGATAGGCGGGGATGAATACGGAGAAGACGCAAAGAAGGTAGTTGAATTTAAGAGGACGCTAAGTTAGAAAAATGTGGAGGAAGATAGGAGAAAGGTTTGGAAGGATAGAAACTCGAGGAAGAAGGAAGGATAATTAAAAGCGGAAGAATATATAGAGTAGCAGCCAGGGAGGTAGGATTGACAAGGAACAGAAAAATAATAAAGTAAATACAGAATGGTTAGGGCGAATATATCTAATTAGTCCTGTAAAAGCTGGTTGGGAGGTAAAGGGAAGTAAAGATTCAGGAGCAATTAAGAAAGACGAATGGGATTGGAATTAAAGTTTGTTCTAGGGAACAATGACTATGGTCTCAGGGAAAAAAATAGTTGAGTCATGAGAAAATTGAATATTTGAGATGAAAATAGGAAAGGCATATCTTCATACAAAATAAGTAGGTATTTTTATTGGATTACATATTATTGATGTATTTGCTCAACTAATTAAGGTAAGTGATGCTGCAAAAGGTAGGAAAAGAGATTGTGGCAAATGACGTGACATGGAAATCGAAATGGATATTTGAAATAAGGGCTTAAGAAAATGAAATATATTAGATAAGGTTGCGATAGAGTTAAAAGTAATAAGGCAAACACAGTCGGCAGAAATGTGAATAGGATGAGTACCTACATGACTATTATGCAGACTGGATGAAAAGGACATGAAAATTGTAAATGCGAAGATTGTTAGATTATTGTATTAAGATCTCTATGGAAAGATATAGAGATACTAAGCCAGGAAGAGACACTAGGTAAATATTAGCAGAAGAATGTAGGCTTAGCTCTTAGATAATTGGAGGAGAATGTTGGATTAAAACACTCGTTTATGAGATTGGATGACGACACGTCAAATAGCGCAATGAAGCCACAGAAAGATAATTTTGAGTTTATTCAGATATTGGTAGACTAAAGTGTTTGAGCAGCAAGAATAAGATAATCTTTTAAATGTGAATACCTTTAATACCAAACACAGAATGGGACGTAGAATGCGTTTATCCAATAGGAAGTAAAAAGAAGAACGTGTTTATGATAGCATCAGCGGAAGGAGAACGATATGTAACTGTTGGTTTAAATTATGTACAGATTGATAATGGCTACATAAAGGAGGGTTGGGAAGGAAAGCAAAAACTACTATGGGTAAAGAAACGGATGATGTCGATAACGGATTGAACTGACAGGATTGTGCATCCTCAATAATAGATTCTTATGGTAAGGTAAAAAAAAAAGTGAAATAGTAGATTAACAAATAACAAGAGGTATATACTATTAGAAAATTGGAATGAATGGATATCTATCCTTGAGGAATCGAAAAAAATGAATGGAATGTGAAGAATGGAAGTCACAGGAATAAAATTAGAAATTGCAGTATTGCATAAAGGAGATAAATGATGCTGGTTAATGTATAAGGATAACGACATGGAAATAGGTGAAAGAAGAGGAAACAGCTGATTGGAAATTAACGTGAGTGAAATCGTAAATACATTTTGGCTTATTATAATAGAATTATTGAGAATTTACTTGGATTAGAAAATAGAATGACTGTAAATGTAAAGAATATAGGGAAGAGAATTTTGGAGAATATTGTGTTTGCACTGCTTGAACTATATTGATCCGTATAGAAGTGGAAATAATAAAATGAGTGAATATTGTTCCGTGTGGGTGGCGTAGCAGAAATATATAAAAGAATTAGATATGAGAAAATATTTATGCATGAGAAATGGTTATAGAGTGGTGAAAATTTGGAATGACTATTGAATGATATTGTAGCCCAATTCCTGTAATAACTTGCGCATATTATGTTTGTCGTGGATTGGAGTATATAGTTCATCTCGGTATAGAAGATGATAGAATTATACAGACTGTGTGACTTTTGTAGATTTGTGAAGATGCTGGCGATATTGTGAGAAAAGAATGTTTTACAAAAGAGTGGATCAGTTTTTAGGTAGACATACTGACCGGAAAATATTTTTCTGGAAGAATCTGTAGGAATTCAGTAGAATCTGAAAGAAATGTAGGAATTTAAGTATGTGGTAGACGATGAGCTAGGAATGAGGTTGGGAGGAAGGGAGGAAAATATAAATTTGAATAAAGAATTTGAATGAGAGGAAAAGGGGAGGAATGGATGATAATAATTTGGGTGGATTATTAAGACGGGAAGTGAGATTGAAATAAGAACGGTGAAGTAAATGTAATATTCGTATAAACTTATCTAAGAAGGTATGCAGGAACTGTCGAGAATTTGCGGAGGTGAAAAAATGTCAAGTTGCAATGGTTTTGCTATTAAGAGTTAACGTAGCAGAATTTTGCATGTACCTATTGTTATCATGAATATAATTAACAGTAGGTAAAGAATTTTTTGGTATAAAAATAAGATAGGAGAAAATGGAAAGGAAAGGAGCGGAGGAAATAATAATGAATGTAAAATCTTAAAGTAAATTTTGACGAAGGTTTTACGACATTGGGAAAAATTGAGGTAATGGTGCAGAATTTGAAAACAAGAAGAATAGCAATGCGTGTAAATTGGAACTGAAGGCAATGCTGGTATTAGCGTAGCTAGGAGGTATATTATTAGTATTGGAGGATAAAGAGTTGATATATGTATCGGAAAATTTATGATAATTATATATAGGAGGAAGTAAACGTGATGAACTCAGATGATTATGAGTTTGAGTATAGAAATAATAGAAAGAAGATGCGATGATGGTGGATGAGAGAGAAGCCAAGCCAAAGTCAAGTCAATGCGAAGATAATCGTAACTGTGTCTTAGTCATGTGATATATTCAGAAGCGTTAGGATTTGAGGAAAGAAAAAGTAACTATCGAGAGATTTACTTGCGACGATTTGGTATTATCCGAAGGCTATATTTTGAGCACAGGATGAATGAGCTTGGGTAACTGCATATGCCTTTTATTGTATGCTAGGCTGTGAAGAAATAACGATGAAAGTAAGGAAATATGGAAAAAGATAGAATCCTTAAGAAAAAAAGCGTTAATTTGCAGCGAGGACCTGCGATGACTTTTTTTGAAGAATAAAAGATAGACAGAAAAAACTTGAAGAAAGAATAAAAAACGAAGGAAGGAGACAGCGGTAGGCAAGGATAATAAAAACATCGAAAAATGAACTGTAAGATGAAAATACGTGGATGATTGTTGCCGAAAATGAGGGAAGAAATGGTGGACTGCTTTTTGGGTATATTTGGCAAATTTCATTATATTATCTGTTTAATTGAGGTAGACGGACTGAATTGAATTTGCATAGGAGAAAGTAAATAGAGAAAGAAATTAAGATGAAAGAATTTGTTCGGCCAGTAAATTGAAATTTGGAAGTGTTATTGTAAATGACAAAGGATGACGGAAAATGAATGAAAATAAATGAAAATGAGGAGTAATGTAAAGGGATATGAGAACGACACATTAGGCCAAATGATAGACAAAACGAACTCCGTGAAGCCAAGCTTTTCAGACGAGCAGCATGGAAGAAATGAGTAAATGGAACAAAGAGAAAGAAGCACAAATATTTTTTCGGTTCTGTAAATGAAAAGAAGAGAGAGGGAGATTGTTGAAAGGAATAAAGAAACACAGGACTTAGAATGTATACAATTTTTTTGAAAATTTGAAGATTGCTAATAAGGTGAAGAAATAATGAAGCAAAAAATAATAGAAGTATAAGGGATGAATGTTTAATGGAAGTCAAGAAAATGTACGTTGAGGAGATAATAATGAGGTGTGGGTAATGCAATAAGGAAATAGGATATCATTAGGAAGCTACCGATATAGAAAGGCGAGGTTTGAAACGAGAAAATAATTAATTGGCATAGAAGCAGGTATTAATGAAAATAACAATGGAAATATAGAAACTGGTATGATCGTATAGGAATGGTCATATGGTCGATGAATTATAAAGGACGACTTGAATATTTGTGCGTGAAAATGAATAAGGATTATGGAAAATTGTAAAAGAATTTTTGGGAAAAGTTATAAATAAATAATAGGAATATAACGAGTGTGGGTTACCAGGATGTAAATTGGAGCACGCGATTGTGTGGAATAGATGAGAAGTTGAAAATCTGAATTGAGATGTATTCCCGATACAGTAATTGGCAGTAGCAGATGATGTGTAACCGATTGAGGAAGAAATAACTGCTTCGATAGATAACATCAATTCAATTCAATCCATACCTGAAGTTAGATGAAAGGAAGTGATCGAAAGGCCAAATGAATAACGAATGATTAAAGAAATACATGGATATAAATGGACTAGAATAAAAGAGATACTAAAGGAGAACGACCCATAGGATGGATGAAATAAACGTGGAGGATAATTGAAAATTAATTGGTCTAAAAGAAGAGTGGAGACGTAAGATATGGTTGAAACGTAAGAAAGAATGGAAGGAACGACAAGAGGAAGAAGATCGGACTGAATTTCTAAGGGAAGAAGGTAATTTTTTTGGATGTAGAGATTAAAGCTAAGCGAAGATGATGGGGTAAAAAATAAGGTGTGCGAAAAAAAGTTTCAAGAGATGGAAATGGACTTTGATAGAGGATGATGCTGAGGTGAGTAGTAGTAATTTTGAACTTAGTGTTGCCTTGTCCTGAGGAGGTGACAATACGTTGATTCTTTTTTGACCTTCCTCATGCCATTGTTTACCATTTCTCTTACATAAACATTTGTAATAGTTGTTGTATCTTTGCCTTGTTTCGCATGAAAGTCCGATGTACGAGTGAAGAAAATGTGATCTTTTTCTTTGGTAAAGCGAAGCACGAGTTCGAGCTCAACTCCTCGCAGCCAGAAATATGAAAATCGGCCCCGGGGTGAACACGTTAAGTTACAATGATTTTAATGTAGTGATTGATATGTTGGATGAACTGCTTTTAATCTTATTATTTAACGATACTTTTTTTTGGGGGGGGGGGCAAGTCGATGGCGAATAGTTCTCAGATTGATTTTAGTTTTCCTTCCGCCTATATTAATCACAATTTTGAACCTTCTAGTGTTCAGCAAATATATCATACTTATGCATCAAGACCGAACCAGTTTGAAGAATTGACAGAGGATTGGGGAGTGGATCGTAAAATTCAAACGAAACGCAATATTTACAAAATTCATAAAGCAGCATATGATAAAATTAAGAAAGATTAAAGTAATGACAATTATATTTGTATATTTGTTGAAAATCATACGGATTAACGTCATCAATATAGAACATGACAAAAAACAAGTTTCCCTTATATAAATACAGGTTTCTCTTCTATAAGCAAGATTTGTACGTAAGAATAATCATCATTTGATCACAGTGTTATGTATATCACGTAGTATGAATTTTCCGACATTTTTATCACCAGTTATACGGACATTCCTTATATATCTATCTCTACGATCACGCGTCAATATAACGTACGAAGGAATACATATATTTAATGAAGAAGCAACGCGCCTTCCTTTGTACTCCTCATTTTTGCACTCGCAAGATATCCATTCTTTTTCTCGCAAGGAGGGTGCAAGGCGTGTGGGTCATCGATTTGGTTCAAATGTTGCACAATGGTTGATTTCGTTTCTCTGTTTATGAAAATATTACATTATATAGGCAAACATGCAACAGTTTTTTAAATATTAGGTATTAAGTATTCGTTTCTTTCATGTATGGGTTTCTTTTCATATTGGATAGTTTTATTAATATAGATGTTCGGTGTGGTATGAATTGGGTGAACTTTACTACGAAGTACAGCGGAGTTTAAATATCGGTGAATGGTTTAATTTATTTTCATTTTCATATAAAAATGTTTATCATGCAGTAAAATGCATAATATACTTTAAGTAAATTGTCTATACTTACTGCACGATTAATCCAAATTTTATTCGATATAAACAATACATGGGGAGAAGAGTATATAATATTTAATGTTTTAACTTATATAAAGTATATTATGCATTTTTGCGTGCAATAAACTTATGCAATGTAAAAAAGACGTTTGAGAAAGTGAAAAATATTTTTACCCTCTCATCGGGTATCCGAACCCATTATCATCCAGAAGAGAAATCCATTTGTGGAACCAACAAATCTCTATTGCAAATATTTAAAAAAAATAATGGAGTGTATGCCACTATGATGGTGTGTTTTCATAAACGGGGCAATTAAACCTACCAACGGACAAAATATGAGCTATGTCGGTGACCCAAAGACCTTGCATACTTCTTGTTAGTTAATTTATATTAGTCTCTGCCTATGATGGTGGTTTTGATATGATCATAGGGTTTTGCGGGGTGTATGAGTGACTTTCAGGTATCCTGGGTTCTCATATCCATAAGGGTTTGTTTCTTATTGGTTAAATAGGTTGGTGCCATCGCTAATTGTCTTGGAAGTGATACATTTGGTATTTTGTTTCAGTTACTTCCTCAAACATAAACAGAGCATTTATGACTGCAGTGTTTAGAGAAAGCTCGAAAGCCATTTATTTATACTATTTTGTATCTATTATGCTTTCATACGAATAATCTGCAGGTACTGTTGCATATCTGCATATAATTTTTATCCTATTGACCTTAAGACACGTATTGCTTCGCTGCTTTTACCTTTTTTACCAACCATACCTATTATGCCCATTGATTTGTTATAATCTATAACACACACAGGCATTTGCACACACTGTTATCCTCTATACCTGGACACTGAAACAAAATTTGCTGTACACGTAGTTCTAATTATATACACTCCTCTTTTGTCCACCCACTTTATAGCTAACGAATTCTTCTCGTAAAACGTCCTTCAAACTTCGGCATTCCTTGTCATATTTTTCTCTCGGTCCTGCATGCGTTGGTACAGATATTGCGCAAAATGATATATATTGCTGACCAAGATTAAAACTCGAATAACGGTCTATGCAGATTGTGTGGCCTTTTCCTAAATTTGGAAAGTGAGAAGGCCGTTGCTTCCGATTTTTCGATCCCCGAGATTGAACTTTCCACAACTATTGAGCTTTCGCTGATTGAACTTTGGATACGGTCTTGCATGTAACCTGTTTTATAATTACACAGTACGTACAATTTTATACGGAACCGATTCCTCTTCGTTGTAATCTAATGCTCGAAAGACAAGCGGCCATTTCATAACATTAAACTTTCGTCAATACAAAGTCCTTGATATGGATATAATGTGTCACTGCATTATTTTCGTAGCATATTTATAATACCTCTCATTTTACTCAAACGGTCATTAGTCCGCCCAAGTTAGTGTGTAAAGTGTATCATGATCCGCAGTAATGAAAGATATCGATATCTTGTCAAAATTTCGCCAAAAATACTGCTTCGCAAATATTCATCTTCAGTCCGATACTCTTGTATTTCTAGTTTTTTGTTTCGTATGATGAATATCGACAACGGTAGGCATAGTAATTTCGTCTACTGTAGCATGTTCACGGGTATCCAAATTGCTATTCTTCTTCTGCGCCCAATAGTAATTAATTTCATCCACAGTGTTGAATTGGCTTCGATTACGATTCCGATTCTGATGTGCTGCATATATTTCTTCGTCGTCTTTTAGGGAGGTTAAAATTATTTTCATGGTCTTCGGTATCAGTTGGTCCATTTTCAAACAACATACTTTTCAACTTCCAACATACATCTTCAAAGGGCGTAAACTATTTTGAAAAGTATTATTTTCAAACAAAATCATAACCTACAATTTCCAATTTTCAACAGATTAACAACTACTCCTTACGACGATATGTTCACAATTCATGCAAGAAATCTTATATGAAATATCGGTTCTCTGTCAATGGATTTAATCAATCTTTTTAACATGAAGCAGTACACAATACCTTGGACGCTTTGGTATTGTTTCAACAATGAGTAACATTTAGAATTGATTAATCCAATTTGTCAATGACATCAAGAGAAAATGTTCTGCCGATAACAGAGCAGTACATTTTTAGCTAGTGATATGGCAGCTGAGTTGTCGCGTGTTCGCGTGGTCGCTTGAGTGATGAGTGTCCCACATAAAGGTGTCCAGAAAGGCATTTATATGGCTTCGCTTACTCCTAGCCTACCGATTATTAACATTATTAGGTAAAAGTCAGTGGATTAATGGCTAGGTTTGTTAGTAGAATTTCTATGATCAGTAGTTCATCTTGTTAGTGTTCATTAGTTTCGAGTTCATATAGTCGTAGTTCTTCTTTTCCTATCCTGTATATCGTGTTTTGAAATTGCTCGTAATGTATAAAGGCGCGGATGAGTACTGTTAGATTTTGGATAATTTTTCGGATTTGATTCCATTTGTCATATAGTTTGCTATGTTAGTTTTGATTAGGTTCAAATCGTTTTCGCCTAAGGTTCCGAATAATAATTTAGGTTATGTTTACCTCTTTGTTATATATGCAGCTTGCTTCTAGTGTTTTGGCTATTACTGGCGAGAGATCTAGGAGTTAACATCCCTAATTGTAGATGTATGTATCTACATACAAATATTGACAGATTGTGGACTATGAACCACTAGAGATCCTCCAGCGAAAAAGTTTCCACGGTTATCTCGATACCGTATTTTGAATCTAAATCATTTCATACATCTTTCTATGCGACGGCTAATTTAATTAGCATTGAACGAGAATAATTATCGATTTCCTCATGAAAAGCGATTCCAATCTACAAATAATAAGGCGATCAGGAGTAGATCTGTTGTTTCCGAAACCACATTGTTCACAATTCGAAATACCATTACTATTTTTAGGAATAAACTTAGTGTTCTATTAGCTACCTTTTCCAGGAACAAATACTTTATATAGCAAGATGAAGATGTCGGTGTATAATTCTTGCAAGATCCGATCTTATTCGAGTTTATCAGCCTGACCGCTAGAGAGATGTAAACTCCAAGGAGGATGGTGGACTTTCTTTCAAATCCTCGGTGAACTCACCGAATCGTGTATATACAACTCCTGCAAAAGTCTAGGTAAGTACCAATAGGATTCCCTTCTGAGGCAGAGGCTGTTAGGTAGCCTTACCGAGAACCATCCCTTTCTCCTTCATTCTTTCCTCTAAGCGCTACCAGAACGTAGCAGCTTAGAGTACAACTTAGAGTACATACCTCACACATCGGACCTACAATGACTGTGTGGGAGGACTCTCACATATTCTTTCCCACATATTTTCTTCTTTTTCGTCACGCAATTTGATTAACATTCAGCCTGGAAGGAAGATTAGGACGCACAACTTATCATTAACGTGATATCTTCTTTATGTTTTATTGACTCTAATAACATGCAATGACGTTTAGTAATTATTCAGCTTTTCATCTTCAATGGTATTGATAATTTCTATTACGGAAAAGTAGATTTGAATTAATTTTTTGTATTCTAATCGATGTACCTACTTGATACTTACATACACATATGATCCATTATGAAGCCAAAATGATTAACTCCATTTATCGCACATTTAAAAATGTTTACCTTAAAACGCTAATTGGTACGTAC
>NIJG01000523.1:22866-42054 GCA_002201625.1 Euglossa dilemma
TAAAGTAAGGCCATCGGTAAAGTATTTGACTTCATGTCAATTGGTATTGTTCTAAAACTGTTTGGCGCTCCACTTTAATATACAAGCCTTGAATTAATATGTCTGTTGCCAGTACTGATCAGCGGATTTACTCTGGGAATAGCTGGCCCGATTCTCGGAATCACCGGATAGGTGAAGCTATTGACTTAGACGTGCAACCCACGACAAAGATGATAACGTTATAGACAGGTTTGACACCCGATCCTCTACTTCATACACGAAATTACGGTGCCTGTCACTAGAATGACTACCAGTCTGTTTCTCTAATAAGAAGTTGTACCCACGATGCAGCAGGTTATTTTCCCGGAAAGTACGGTATGCGATAGAGAGTACGACGGAATGCTAATTGGATATGTTCCTCAAAGGATTGACTCTTCACATTAATGTTCAAGGCGTGAAATAAGTTGTCTATTGCCAATACTGTTCAGCAGATTTATTTCTCTAATACCATGCTTGACTCTTGGAATTGTAGGTGTACGTGAAGTCGTTGACGCATCCGTTCTACTCTCGAAGATGCTGGCAATGCACACGAACAGTTTGACAACCGATCTTCTAATTCATAGATGAAATTAAGTCGCCCGACACTAAAATTTACACTATTTTGCTTCGCTGACCACGAAATTATACTTTCGATACAGTGGATTAGCTTCGTGGATGGTACTGCCTTCAGTAAAACGTTTGACTTTATACCATTTGCTAGCTTTCTCATACGAATTGACGCTCTTCCTTAATATACAAACCGTGAATTAGGGTGGCTATTGCCAACAGTGCTCAGGGCAATTACTCCCGGAATAACTGGTTTGCCTCTCGGAGTTGTAGGATACGTGAAGCTATTTACATAGCCTTTCGACTCTCAAGAAGGTATTATCGTTCTCAAACGGTTTGTTACTCGATCTTTAAATACATATATGAATATAAAGTGTGCTTCTGCTATAATGTCCACTAATTTGTTTCCGTGAGCACTAAGTGTGACACTCGCATCAGTGGGTTAGGAACGTAATGTGTTCGGTAGAAATAGTGATTCTATATCGATTGGTAATGTTCTCCAACGAATGGACCCTCTACTGTAATATTCATATCGTGAATTTTGGTATCCATTGCCAATATTTTTCAGCGGACTTACTCTTAATATACCAGGTTTCACTCTCGGAAGAACAGGATAGGTGAAGCTATTGACTCAGCCTTTTGAATCTCAACGAAGGTGGTAACGTTCTCAAACTGTTTGACACCTGACTTTCAAATTCATACATAAAGTTAAAGTGCCCGTCACAGAAATGAAGACTAATTTCTTTCTCTCAACACGAAGTATACTCTCGATACAGCGGGATAGGTTTTCCGATGGTAAGGCCTTCGGTAAAATGTATGACTCTGTACCAATTGGTATCGTACTACAACGCTTTGATACTGTACGTTAATATTCAAACCGTGAATTAAGGTGTCTATTGCCAATTCTGTTCTGCGGATTTACTCCAGGCTTCAATCTCGGAGTCACAGAATGGGTGAAGCAGTTGTCTCAGACGTTCAACTTTCAAGGAAGGTGGAATCGTTCTCGTGCGGTTTGACACTCGGTCATCTTTTTCATACATGAAATTAAGTTGCGCGGCACTAATGTGTATACTAATTTGTTCCTCTGAACACGGCGTTATAATATCCATACAGCGGGTTATGCTTACGGGGGGTAAGATCTTCTGTAAAACGTTCGACTATATGTCAATTGGTAACGTTCTCAAACGGATTGAGGAACTACCTTGAATTCGAACCCTGAATTAAAGTGTCCATTGCCAGTACTCTTCAGTGCATTTAATCCCGGAATACCTGGTGTGACTCTCCGAATCGGTGGATGGGTGAAGCTATGGACTCATCCGTTCCCCTCTCAAAGAAGGTGGTAACGATCTCGAACGGTCTGACACTCGATCTTGTATATTATATTTGAAAACAAGGTGTGCTTCTGCTATAATGGTTACTAATTTGTTTTCGTAAACATTATGAAAGACTTTTGCTACAGCGTGTTTGGATCTCACATGGTAAGGTATTCCGTAAAGAAGTATGAAATTATATGCATTTCCATTTTTCTCCCACGGTTGGACTCTCTACTTTCTCATTTATACGGTGAATTAAGGTGTCCTTTGCCAATGCAGTTCTGCGCGTTTTCTCTCGGAATACCTGGCACGGTCCTCGGAATCGCATGATAGGTGAGGCTACTGATTTAGCCGTTCGACCCTCACGGAAGGTGGTACCATTCTCGCACGATTTGACCCTCCATCCTACTATTGGTACAAGCAATTAAAGTGTCCGACTGCTGAAGTGTCTACTAATTTGGTTCTGTGAACAATAAGCGAGCCACTCGCTACAGCGGGTTACGGTCTCGGAAGGTGATGTGATAGGTAAAAACGCTGACTTTATACCAATTGGTAAAGCTTTCAAACGGTATGACGTGCTACTTCAATATGCAGATCGTGAATTAATGTATCTATTGCCAATACTCTTCAGCCGATTCGCTCCCGGAGTACCGGTTTGACTCTCGGAATCGCATGATAGGTGAGGCTATTGAATTAGCAGTTCGTCTCTCACAGAAGGTAGCAACGATCTCGAACGCTTTGACACTCGATCTGCTAATGCATGCATGAAATTAAGGTGCCAGTCATTATAATGTGTACTAATATGTTGCTCTGAACACGATATTATGCTCTCGGTGGGAATGGTCTTCGGTAAAATGGTTGTCTTTAAACCAATAAGTAACGTTCTCAATCGGCTTCACGCTCTAGATTAATATTTAAACCGTCAATTAAGGAATGCATTGCCAATAATGTACAGCGGATTGACTCCAGGAATACCAGGTTCTCTATCGGAATAACAGGATAGATGAAGCTACTCACATAGACCTGCGACTCACAAGATACGTGGAAACGTACTCCAACGGACTGATACTCGATCATTATACTCGTACATGAAATTAAGGTGCCCCGTCAGTAAAATGTATACTAATTTGATTCCCGGAACACTATGATATATCCTCGACGCAGAGGGGGAGATTCTCGCAATGTAACGTCTTCGTTAAAATGTTAGACTCTATACGAATAGGTAACGATCTATAACGGTTTGATTTTCTACGTTAGTATTGATACCGTGAATTAAGGTGTCTGTTTGAAGTAATTTTCAGCGAATTTACTCCCGTATTACCTGATATGAATCTCGGTTTCATATGACACGTGACGCTATTGACTTAGCCGTTCTACTCTCAAAGATGTTGGTAACGTTCTCGAGCGGTTTGTCTCTCGAAAACGATATTTATTCATAACAATGTGGTACTTGTCTGCTATTATGTCTATTGGTTTGCTTGCGTGAACGACGATCAAGTTGCGCGTTACAGCGGGTTAAGTCCTCGGAGAGTAAGGTATCCGGTAAAAGGAATGACTTTATACGAATTGGTAACGTTCGCCGATGGCTTCACTCTTTTCTTTGATATTCATACTGTGAAGTAAGGTGTCTACTGCCAATACTGTTTAGTTGATTTACTTCCGGAATACCTGGTTCGAATTTCGGAATCGCAGGACACGTTGTACTATTGACGTAGATGAGCGACAAGCGAAGAATGTTGTACCATTCGTGAACGGTTGGACTCTCGATTTTGCTTGTCGCACTTCAACATGAGGTGTCCGACAGGTAAAATGTTTTGCTATTTATCTGCGCGACCTCAGAGCAAAACTCTCCTTACAGCGGGTTAGGTTCTCGGACAGTAAGGCCTTCCGTAAAAAGTCTGTATCTATACCTATGGTTAGCGTACTGCAATGGATTGACTCCCTACATTAATATTCATACCGTTAATATTGTTGTCTATTGAAAATTCTGTTCAGCTGAATTACTCCCGGGATACCTTGTTGCACTCACGGAATCACAGGACATAATAAGCTATCGACTTAGCTGGTATCGTTCTCGGTTGGTTTTGTCCTAGATCTTCCTACTCATACATGAAGTTAAAGTGTCCGTCTTCTAATCTGTCTACTAATTTGTTTCCGTGAGCACTAAGCAGGACACTCGCTGCAGCGGGTTAGGTTCCAGGAAGGTAAGGTGTTCGATAAAGGAATTTCTTTATAGCAATTCGTAATGTTCTCCGACGTCTTGAATCACTATTTTAATATTCATACCATGAATTAATATTTCTATTGCCACTACTGTCCTGTGAATTTCCTGCGGAACTACCTGGTATGACACTCGGTTGGTCAGGATTGCTGAAGCTATTGCCTCAGCCATGCGTCTCTCCGAGAAAGTGGCAAAGTTCTCGTGAGATTCTACACCCAATCATCTAATTCATACATGATGATAAGGTGCCGACACAGAAATGAATATTAACTTTTTTCCTGAACACGAAGTTATACTCCCGATGAAGCCGATGAGGTTCGCGGATGGTATGGCCGTCGGTAAAACGTTCGACTTTACACCAACTGGTAATGTTCTCAATAGAACTAACGCTCTACTTTAACATTCAAACCGTGAATTAAGCTATATATTGCCAATGCTGTTTAGCGGGTTTACTCCCGGAATACATAGTTTAACACTTCGAATCGTGGAATAGGTGTAGCTATTGACGTAGCCGTTCGTCTCTCGCACAAGGTGGCAACGATCTCGAACGATTTGTCCTTCGATCTTCTAATTCATACAATAAATTAAGGTCCCCATCACTAAAATGTATAGTAATTTGTTCCTCTGAACAATGTGTTATACTATCGATACTGCGGGTTAGGCTTTCGGAGGGTTAAATCTTCTGTAAAATGGTCGAGTTTATGTGAATTAGTAACATTCTCAAAAGGATTGACGCTGTAATTTGAATTCAAACCCTGCATTGCACTGTCCACTTCCAGTATTGTACAGTGCATTTAATCCCGGAATTCCTGGTTTTACTCCCGGTCTCGTAGGATTGATTAAGCTATTGGTTTAGCCGTTCGGCTGTCACAGATTGTAGTTTCGATCTCGAAGTGTTCGACCGTCGACCGTCTAATTCATACATGAAGTTATGGTGCCCGTCACTATAATGTATACTAATTTGCTTCCCTGAATACGAAGTAGTACCCTTGATAGTGCGGGTTAGCTTCTCGGAAGGTATGCCCTTCCGATAGAAGTTAACTATGTAGGAATAGGTAACTTTCGACAGCGGTATGACTCACTACATTAATATTCATGCAGTGAATTAAGGTGTCAATTGCCTGTACGCTTTAGCGGATTAACTCCAATACTAACTGATTTGACTATCAGAATCAAAGTATAGGCGAAGATATTGACCTTGCCGTTGGACTCACAAAGAGGGTGGTAATGTTCTCAATCGCTTTGACCACCGATATTCTAATTCATACATTCACATAAGGTGCCCTAACTAAAATTTATACTAATGTGTTTCTCTATCCACGAAGTCATACTCTCGATACGGCGGGTTAGCTTCACGGACGGTAAGGCTTTCCTTAGAGCGCTTGACATTGTACAAACTGGTAACAATCACAAAGGAGGGACGACCTATTTTAATATGCAAACCGTGGAGTATGGCGTCTATTACCAATACTTTGCAGTGGATTTACTCCAGGAATTCCTGGTTTGGCTGTCCGAATCACAAGGTTAGGTGAAGTAATTGACATAGGTGTGCAATTTTCAAAGAAGGTGGTAGCGTCCTGGAACTGTTTGACACTTCATCTTCCAATTCATACGTGAAACTAATGTGCTAGTCACTAGAATGTATACCAATTCGTCCCTCCGAACACGGTGTTATACTCTCGATACAGGGGAGTAGTATTTCAGATGGTAAGGTCTCCGATAAAACGTTTAACGTTATAGCAATTGGTACCATTCTCAAACGGTCTGACGCTATATTTTAATACTCAAATAGTCAATAAATGTGTCTATTACCGATTCTGCTCAGTGGATTTACTTCCGCAATACCTGGATTGACTCTCGGAATCACAGGATAGGTGAAGCTATTGATTTATCCGTTTGACTCTCCAAGAGACTGGTAACGTTCTCAAACCGTCTGACGCTCTATTTTAACATTCTAACCATGAATGATGGTGTCAATCACCAATCCTGTTCAGCGGATTCACTCCCAGAATGCCTGGTCTGATAGTCGGAATCACAGGATATGTGGAGCTATTGACTTAGCAGTTCGAATCACAAAGAGGTTGGTCACGTTCCCGAACCGTTTGACCCTCGATCTTCTAATTCATACATGAACTTAAGGCGCCGTCACAGGAATGAAGACCAATTTCTTTCTCTGAACACGAAGTTATACTCTGTTAACGGCGAGATTGCTTGTCCGAAGATAAGGCCATCATTAATTTCTTTGACCTTATACCAATTTGCAATGATCTCAAATGCTTTGACGCTATACTTTACTCTTCACACCGTGAATTAAGATGCCAGTTGGACATAAACTACAGCGGACTTACTCCAGGAATATCAAGTTTGAATCTACGAATCACTAGATAGGTGATGCTATTGATTTGCCAAAGCGAATCTCAGAGAGGTTGGTAACATCCTCAAACGCTTTGACGCACTACTTTAATATTCAAAATCTGAATAAAGGTGTCCATGCCAATACTTTTCAGCGGATTAACTCGCTGATTACCTGGTTAGTCTCTGAGTATCACAGGATACGTGAAGCTATTGACTTAGGCGTTCGACTCTCAAAGAAGGTGGTATCGTTCTGAAACAGTCTGGCCATCGATATTCCAATTCATACATGAATATAATGAACCGTCAATATGCTGTATTCTCATGTAGTTCCTTAGACACGAAGTTATTCTATCTATACGGCGACTTAGATTTTCGGGCGGTAAGACTTTCGGTATTACGTATGACTTTATAGAAGCAGGTAACGTTCTCAAAGGTTTTGACGCTCTACCTTAAGATTCAAACAGCGAAATAAGGAGTCTGGTGCAAAGACTATTCAGCGGATTTAATCCAGGAATGCCAGATTTGACTCTTGCAATCATAGGATAGGTGTAGCTATTGACTTAGCCGTTCGAATCTGAAAGATGGTGGTAATTTTCTCGAACTGTTTGACCCTCGATCTTCATACTCATACATGAAGTTAAGGTGGCTGTCATTAAAATGTGTACTAATTGTTTCTCCGAACACTAGATTATACTCTTGATACAGCTGGTTAGATTCTGGTTCGGTAAGATCTTCTCTAAAGGGTTTGACTTTGTACCGATATGTAACGTTGTGCTACAGTTTGACGCTTTACGTTTATAATCAAACAATGAATTGTGGTGTCTATTGCCAATACTGATCAGCGGATTTATTCCCGGGATATCCGGTGTGATTTTGGGTGTCACAGGATAGGTGAAGAAATTGGCATAGCCGTTCGACTCTTACAGAAGGTGGTAACGGTTGCGACCGGTTCGAGACCCGATCATCAAATTCATAGATGAAATTAAGGTGCCAGTCATCCAAATGTAATGCAATACTTCCTACTGAACACGATGTTACACTCTCTATACGGCGCAACAGGCTTTCGGGGAGGAAGGTTTTCAGTAAAATGTTTGACTTTATAACAATTGGTAACGTTCTCAAGCGGACTGACACTCTACTTTGATATTTAAACCGTGAATTAACGTGCCCAGTGTGAACACTGTACAGCGGATTTACTCCAGGTATACCTGGTTTGGCGCTGGGATTCACAGGATGAGTGATGCCATTGATATAACTGTGCGAATCTCAAAAATGTTTTTAACGATCTCGACCAGTTTAACCCCCGATCGTCTAATTCATACATTAAATTAAGGTACGCGTAACTATATGGATAGCAATTTCTCGTCTAAGCGCGATGATATAACGTCGATACAGCTTGTTAGATCTAGGAATGGAAGGCGCTTGCTATAATGTATGACGCGATACCAATACGTAGGAGTCTACAAAGGCTTGATGCTGGACCTTAATATTTATATCATGAAATGGGGAGTATGATGCCAATACTGAGCAGCGGATTTGCCACCAGAATACCTGGTTTGACTCTCGGAACCACAGGATTGGTACGGCTATCGACATAGCTGTTCGACTTCCAATGTAGGTGGCAACAATCTCAAACAGTTTTACCCTCGGTCTCCAAATTCATACATGAACTTAACGTGCCCGTCACTATAATGTATATTAATTTGTTCCTCTGTACATGGTGTTATTCTCTCCATATAGCGGAAATGGCTTTCGGTGGGAAAGCTCTTCAGTAAAATGTTTGACATTATACAAATTGGTAATGATCTCAAATGGATTGACGATCTACTTTAGTATTAATGCTGTGAATTAAGATGTCTAATGCCAATAATGCTATGCGGATTTACTCCACGAATACCTGGCATGACTCTCTGAATATCAGGATAGGTGTAGCTATTGACAGAGTCGTTCGAATGTCAATGAGGACGGTAACGTTCCCGAACTGTTTGACACTCGATTTTTATATTCATACACGAAGTTAAGGTGCCCGTCACAGAAGCGTATACTAATTTCTTCCTCTGAAAACGATGTCATACTCTCGATGCATATGGTTAGGCTTCTCGGAATGTAAGGCTGTCGGTACAAAGTTTGTCTCTATACAAATTGTTTACGTTATACATTGTTTGTCTTTGAACTTTAATATTTATGCAGTGAATTGTGGTGCCCCTTGCCAATACTATTCTGCGGATTTACTTCCGGAATACCTGGTTTGTTTCTCGGAGTCATAGACTACTTGGAGGTAGTGACTTAGATGTGCGGCTCTTATGAAGCGTGGCAACGTTCTCAATAGGTTTGACTCTCGATCTGCATATTCGTACATAAAATTAAGGTGTCCTATCTGCTACAATGCCCACTTGTTTGTTTAGGTGAACATTAAGCTAGTCTGTCTGTACAGCGGGTTACATTCTCCAAAGGCAGTATTTTCGGCAAAAAGTTTGAATCCATTTCAAGTTGTAACGATCTCCATCGACTAGAATCTCTACCTTAATATCCATACCGTGAAATAATGTGTCCATTGCCATTACAGTACAGCGGATTTACTCCTGATATACCTGGTGTGTCTTTCGGAATCACAGGATAGGTGAAGCTGTTTTCTTAGATGTGCGATTCTCAAAGAAGGTGGTAAAGTTCTGGATCGCCTTGCCTCTCGATCGTCTCATTCATATATAAAAATTAGGTGTGCTTCTGCTGTAATGTCTACTTACTTGTTTCCTTAGGCACTAAGCATGACGATCGCTACGATGGCTTGAGTTCTCGGAATGTAAGGTATTGGTTAAAAAGAGTGACATTTAACTAATTGGTATTGTTCTCCGACGGTTTGACTCTCAACAATAATATTCATGCCGAGAATTATGGTGACTATTGCCAATACCGTTCATCGGATTCACTCCCGGAATTCCTAGTTTAGCTCCAGGAATCACAGGATGGGTGAAGCTATTGAATTCGCCGTTCCATTTTCAGAGATGGTGGTATCGTTCTCGAACGGTTTCACTTTCGCTTATTCTATTCAGTGATGTGATGAGGTTTCCGTCTGCCAAAATGTCTACTAATTTCTTTCCGTGAACATTAAGCAAGATACTCGCTACAAGGGTTTATTACCTTCTAATTCATACATGATGTTAAGGTGCTTGTCACTGAAATGAATACTAACTACAATCTCTCAACACCAAATTATACTCTCGATGAAGCTAGATAGGTTCGCGGAAGATAAGGTCTTCGGTAAAGCGATTGACCTTACAGCAATAGGTAACGTTCTTCAACAGTCTGACGGTCTGTTTTTATATCCTTTCCGAGCATTAAGGTGTATATTGCTAATACTGTACGAGGCATTTACTCCCGGAGTACATAGTTTGACTCTCGGAATCCCATGGTACCTGAAGCTATTTACTTGGCCGTACGGATCCCAAGAAAGAGGTAACATTCTTGAATGGTTCGACTCCCGATTTTGCTATTCTGACATGAGAAAAAGGTCTCCGCCTGTTAAAATATCTACTAATTTGTTTGCGTGAGCACTAAGTAAGATACTCGCTGCAAGGGTTTATTTCCTCCTTAGGTAAGGTATTCGGTAAAAAGTTTGACTTTATAGCATTTGATCATATTCTCCGATGGTTCGCCTCTCTACTTTAATATTCAAACCGCGAACTGAGGTGTCCATAGCCAATATTGTTATCCGGATTCACTCCCAGAACACCTGCTTTTACTCTCAGAATCACAGGATAGGAGAATCTAATGTCTAAGCTGTGCGACAATCCAAGAGAGTGGTAAGGTTCTAGAACAGTTTGCCTCCCGATTCTTTTTCGGAACAGGAGGTTTTATTCCAGATACAGCCGGCTAATTTCTCGGAGAGTAAGGTCTTCGGTAAAACATTAGACTTTCTAGGAATTGGTATCGTCCTCTATCGGTTGGACACACCACTTTAACATTAATACCGTGAATTATAATGTATACTGCCAATAGAGTAGGGCGGATATACTCCCGTATTACCTGATTTGGCTCTCGGAATCACAGGATAAGGATACTTTTGACCTTACCGTGCGTCTCTCAAAAAGGGTGGTAAAGTTCTCATATGGTTTGAACATCGCTACTCTAATTCACACATAAAGTTACTATGCCCGTCACTGAAATGAAGAGTAATAGCTTTCTCTGAACGTGAAGTTATGCTCTCGAAACCGCGGGTTCGCATCTCCGAAGGTAAGGCCATTGGTAAAGTGTTTGACTTTATACCGATTGGAAACACTCTAAAACGGTTCGACGCTCTACCTTAATATTCAGACCGTCAATTAATTTGACCAGAGCCAATACAGTTCAGCGTATTTGCACACGGAGTACATGGTTTGGACTTCGGAATCACAGGATCGGTCAAGCTATTGACGTAGCTGTGCGACTCCCAAAGAATGTGATAACGATATGCGACGGACGAACGGCTATGCCATTAGCATCACATATCCCATGACTGCGATAGTCGAATCTTGAATTCCGGAAGACAATCTGCTGTACAGTATTGGCAATAGTCACCTTAATTCACGGTATGAATATTAAAGTAGTAGATCAATCCGTCGGAGAGCATTACGAATTGGTATACAGTCATTCCATTTGCCGAATACATTACCGTTCTAGAATCTAACACGCTGCAGCGAGTGTCATGCTTAGTGCTTCAGGAAACGAATGAGTGGACAGTATACAGAAGCACACCATATTTTTATATATTTATTAAAGGATCGTTTGTCAAACCGTTCGGTATCGTTACCATATTCTTTGAGAGTCGAACGGATGATTCAATAGCTTCACCTATCCTGTTATTCCGAGAGTCGAACCATGTATTCCGGGTGTAAATGCACTGTACAGTACTGGAAATTGACACACGAATTATCGGACTGAATATAAAGTAGAACGTCAATCCCTTAGAGAATGTTTCTAATTGTCATAAAGTCGAAAGTTTTACAGAAGGCCTTACCCTCCGAGAGTCTAACCCCCTGTATCGATAGTATAACACCGTATCCAGGGATTTTCATTAGCATATATGTTAATGATTGGCATCATAATTTCATGTATGAATTAGTGGATACAGTGTCACACCATTTCAGAGCGATTCAACCTTCTCGGAGGAACGCACATCTATGTCAATTTCACCACGAACCCTGTGATTGCGAGAGTCAAAACTGGTATTCCCAGACTAAATCCACTGAACAGCATTGGCAATAGACACGTTATTGCGCGGTATCTATGTGAAAGTAGAGTGTGAAACCGTTGTAGAACGTCACCTATTCCTATAAGACCACACTTTTTCCCGAGGGCCTTACCTTCCGGGAACATAACCCGCTGTGTCTATTGAATGACTACGTGTTCAGAGATGCTAAATAGTATTGACTTGACTGACAGCCACCTTAATTTCATGCATGAATTAGAAGGTCGAGAGCCAAACCGATCGAGAACGTTACCAGCGTCTTTCACGGTCGATCGCCTAAGTCAATAGTTTCACCAATCTTGTGACACCGAGAGCCAAAGCAGATATTCCGGAAGTAAATAGGCTACACAGTGTTAACAATAGACGACCCAATTCGCCGTATGAATATTATAATGGAGGCTAAAACCGTTGTAGAACGCTACCTATTTGTATAGGGGCATCCTTTTTCCCAAAGGCCGTACCACCCGAGTAGCTAACCCGCTGCATCGATAGTTTAGCTTTGGGTTCATAGAAGCAAATTAGTATATATTTTAGTGACGGGCAGCATAATTACATGTATCAATTAGAAGGTCGAGAGGGAAATCTTTCAAGAATGTTACCACCTGCATTGGGTATCGCACATCCAAGACAATAGCTTCACCTATCCTGTGATTCCAAGAGTCATACCAGGTATTTGAGGAGTAAATCCGCAGATCAGTATTGGGAATAATCACCATAATTTACGATTTGAATACTAAAATAGAGCCGCATCCCGTTAGGAAACGTTACCAATTGCTATAAAGTCAAACGTCTTTCAGAAAGCCATACCTTGCGAAAAGATAACCCCCAGTATCGAGAGTACAACTTCGTTTTCAAAGAAGCAAATTAGTACACATTTTAGTGACGGGCACATTAAATTCACGTACGAAATACAACGATGGATGGTCAAACCGTCGGCGAACATTACCAACTCGTAGTAAGACATTCTTTTTACCGAATAGCTTACCTTCCGAGAAACTAACCCGCTGTACCGTGTGCCTTGCTTAATGTCATTGAAACCAGTTAGTAGACATTATGGCAGAAGCACACCTTAATTTCAAATATGCATTAGAAGATAGAGTGTAAAACCATTCGATATCGTTACCACATTCTTTGAAAGTCGAAGGGCTGTGCCAATAGGTTCAAATGTAGTTGTGATTCCGTGAATCTAGCCTCGCATTCCAGGAGTAACTCCGCTGAATATTATTGCCAATAGACATCTTAATTGACTGCATGAATATTAAAGTAGAGTGTCAAACCGTTGGGGAAAATTACCAATTCGTATTAAGGTCATCAATTTTACACAATACCCTTCTTTTCGAGAACCCAACCGGCTGTAACGATTGCCATGCTTAGTTTTCAGAGGAACAAACGAGTAGAAATTTTAGAAGACGGACACGTTATTTTCATGTATGAATAGCAAAATGGAGAGTCACTCTGTTTGAGGACGGTACCAATGGGAATAAAGTCAAACGTTTTACTGAATCCCTTACTCTCCGAAAGCCTATCGCATTTTATCGAGAGAATGACTTCGCGTTCAGAGAAACAAATTACTGTACAATTTAGTGACGGCCACCTTAAATTCATCTATGAATAAAAGACCGAGGGTCAAACCATTCGAGAACGTTACGAACTTGTTTCAGAGTCGACCGTATAGGTCAGTAGTTTCATGCATCCTGTGATCCCGAAAGTCAAACTGGGTATTCCGGGAGTTGGTCCGCTGTACAGTATTGGACTTATACACCCAATTGCACGTCAGAAATATTAAAGTACAGATTCAAACCGTCGTAGATCGATACGTATTGGTATAGTGTCAATCACTTCACACAGAACTTTGCCTTCGAGCAGATAACCCGCTGTTTCCAGAGTAGAATATCGTGATCGGAGAAGCTTCACCTACCCTGTATTTCGAAGAGTAGGACCAGGTATACCTGGAGTAAATCCACTGGACAGTTTTGGCGATACACATTTTAATCCACGGTTTGCATATAAAAGTAGCGCATCAAATCCTTTGAGATCGTTTCCAATTGGATTAGAGTCAAATGTTTTATCGAAGACCTTTCCTTCTGCAATCCTCTGTGGCTTCATCGAGAGTATCACTTCGTGTTCAGGGAAAGATATTGGTAGTCATTTCAGTCACGGGCACCGTAATTTAATGCATGAGTTTCAAGATCGAAGGACAAACCGTTCGGGAACGTTGCCACCTTATGTGAGATCCGATCGGCAATGTAAATAGCTTCACGTATCGAGCGATTCCGCCAAATAAACCAGATATTCCAAGCGTAAATGGGGTGTACAGTATTGGCAATCGACACATTATGTCGCTGTATGAATATAAATATAGAGACTTATTAGAGACTCGAACCGCCGGCGAACGTTGCCAATTCGTATTACGTCATTCTATTTACCGAATACCTTTCCTCCCGAGAACCTAACACTCTGTAGCGAGTGTCTCCCTTATTGTTTCGAGTAACAAATTAGTCTTCATTTCAGTGACGGGCACCTTTACATCAAGTATGATTTCGATGATCGGGCGTCAAAGTGTTCGAGAACATTACCTCTCACATTGAGATTCGAACGGCTAAGTCAATAGCTTCAACTATCCTGTGATTCCGAAAGTCAAGCCCGGTATGCCGGGTTTAAATCCGCGTCACAGTTTTTGCCCTAGACACCTTAGTTCACGGAGTAAATATTAAAGTAGAAAGTCAAATTGTTAGCGAACGTTACTTATTCGTATAACGTCATTCTTTTTACTCAATAATTTACATTCCGTGAACCTAACTCGCTGTAGCGAGTGTCTTGCTTAATGATCACAGAAACAAATAAGTGGACATGATAGCAGACGAGCACCGCATTTTCATGTATAAATAGCAAAATGGAGAGTCAAGCCGTTAGAAAACGATACCAACTTCTTTGAGAGTCGTATGGATAAGCCTATGGCTCCACCTATCCTGTGATTCCGAGAGTCAAACTAGGTAATCCGATAGTAAAGCCGTTGAAGGGTATTGGCACTAAATACCTTAATTCCAGGAGTGAATATTAAAATAGAGCAACGCACCGTGTGAGAATGTTACTTATTGCTCTGGAGTCAAACATTTTACTGAATGCCTTACCGACCGAGAAGATAACCCCGCGGATCGAGAATATATGTTCGTGTTCAAAGAAAAAAATGAGTATTCGTTTCAGTGACTGGCACCTTAACTTCATGTACGAATTAGGAAAAATCGACGGTCAAACCGCTCGTGAACTTTACCACCATCTGTGAGAGTCGAAAGGGTATCTCAATAGTTCCACGGTTCCTGCGATTCGGAGAGTCAGGGCTTGTATTCCAGGAATAAATCCGCTGATCAGCATTGGCAATAGAAAGATTGTCTCCCGATTAGAATATTAAAGTAGAGAGTCAATCTGTTGGGAAACATAACCAATTGCTATAAAGTTATATTTTTTACCGAATACCTTGCATTCCCAGAACCTAACCCGCAGTAGCGAGTAACATGCTTAGTGCCCTCAGAAACAAGTTAGTAGACGTTATAGAATGGGCACACCTTATTTTCATCTATCAAATAGAAAATCGAGTGTCAAACCCTTGGAGATCATCTTTGGGAGTCAAACGTCTATGTCAATAGCTACAACTATCCAGAGATTTCGGTAGACAAACCAGTTACACCAGGTGTGAATCCGCTGTACAGTGTTGGAAATAGACACCTTAATTCACGGTGAGAATATTAATGTAGAGCGTCAGATCGTATGAGTGCGATTACAATTGGTATAAAGTCAAACGTTTTATCGAAGGCCTTGCCTTCCGCGAACGTCACCGGCTTTAGCGAGAGCATAACTTCGTGTACAGAGAAAGAAATAAGTATTCATTTCAGTGACGGGCACATTAACTTCATGGATGAATTAGCAGTTCGAGGGACAAACCGCTCGAGACCGATGCCACCTTTGTGAGAGTCGAACGGATAAGTCAATAGTTTCACCTATTTTGCGATTCCAAGAGCCAAAACGGGTATTCCGGGAGTAAATCCGTTGAACAGTATCGAGAATTGACTCCTTAATTGACGGATTGAATATTATGGTACAGAGTCTATCCCATGTAGAACGATACCTGTTGTTTTAATGTCAAAATTTTTACCGTAGACCTTACCAACCAAGAACCTAACGCGGTGCATTTAGAGTATAACTTCGTGATCAGAGTTACACCTTAGTATATGTTATGGTGGCGTGCAGCGTAATTTCACGTATGATTTTGCAAATCAGTTGTCAGACTGTTCGGGAACGTGATCACCTTCTAGGAGAGTCAAACGGCTGACTGAATAGCTTCACCTATCCTGTTATTACGATATATAAACCAGGTATTCCGGGAGGTAATCCGCTGTACACTATTGGGCATGGACACCTTAATTCACGGTATGAATATTAACGTAGAAGGATAATTCGTTGGAGAACACTACCAATTGTTATACAGTCATCCTTTTTACCGAATATATTACCTTCCTAGAACCTAAGCAGCTGCAGAGAGTGCCATGCTTATTGCTCATGGAAACATATGAGTGGACCTTGCAGCAGAAGCACACCTTATTATCATATATTAATTAGTAGATCGTGTGTCAAGCTGATCGATATCTTGACCACCTTCATTGAGAGTTGAACGGCTGTGTCAATAGTTTCTCCTTTCTTGTGGTTCCGAGTGACGGACTAGGTGTATGTATCAGGAGTCAATCTGCTGTACACTAATGACAATATACACCTTAATTCACGGTTTCAATACTGAAGTAGAGGGTGAAACCGATTGAGAAAATTTCCAGATGGTATAATGTCAAACGATTTACGGATGATCTCACCCTCCGAGAACGAAATACGTTGAATCGACTCCATATCATTGTGATCAGGGATACAAATTAGTTTACATTATGGTAACGGGCACCTTAATTTCATGTATCAATTAGAATGTCCTGAGTGAAACCTTTCGAGAACGATACAACCTTCCGTGAGTGACGAACGGCTACTGCAATATTTTCACGTACCCTTAGATTCATTGCGTCAAACCAGGTATTGCAGATGTAAATCTGCCTTACAGAATTGGCAACAGATACCTTAATTCACGTGTTGAATATTAGAAGCTGGCGGGCAAGCCGTTGTAGGACAATACCTATAGGTGTAGGGTCAAGCTATATACAGTCTGCCTTACCCTCATTAAAATTAACTCTCTGTATCGGGAATATAGCACCGTGTTCAGAGTTACGAACTGGTTGACATTTTAGTGACGAGCACCATAATTTCATGCACGAATTAGAAGGATGAGGGTCAAACCGTTCGGGAACGTTGCCGCCTTCTCTTTGAGTCCGACGGCTAAGTCAATAGCGACACCTACCCTGTTATTCCTATGGTCAAACCAAGTACTCCGTAAGTCAATCCGCTGTAAACTGTTGGCAAGGTACACCTTAACTAACGGTTTGAATATTAAAGCAGAGCTTGAAACCGTTTGAGAACCAAAACAGTCGGTACAAAGTAATCGGTTTTATCAGTTACCATACCTACCGAGATCCTAACCCGCTGCTGCAAGGGTTTTGCGTAATGTAAACGGAAGCAAAAAAGAATACATTGTTGTGACTGGAACCTTAATTTCATGTATGGATGTGCATATCGAGAGGCAAACTTTTCCAGGAAGTTACCACCTTCTTTGCGAATGTCACACCTTGGACAGTAGCTTCACCTATACTTGCGATCCCGCGTGTCACACCTGGTATCTCAGGAGTAAATCAGCTGTACACTATTGGCAATGGACACCTTAATCCGAGGTCTGAATATTAAAGTGGAGCGTGTAACCGTTTGAGACCGTTACCACATGGTATAAAGTCAAACGTCTCGCGGAAAACCTTACACCCCGTGAACGTAATCCGCTCTCTCGACACTACAAATTTGTGACAAGAGATAAAAATTAGTATGCATTTTAGTAACCGGCACCTTAATTTCGTGTAGGAATTGGAAGATCGAGTGCCAAACAGTTCAAGAACATTATCATCTTCTTTGAATGTCGCACAACTAAGTCAATAGCTTGACCTATTCTATGATTGCGAGAGTCAGACCACGTATTCTAGGCCAAATGAGCTGAAAAATATTGGCAATAGACACCGTAATTCTCGACATGATTATTAACGTTAAGAGTCAAACCGTCGTACATCATTAGCAATTGGTATATAGTCGTTCTTTATAACCTATACCTTACATTCCGAGAACGCAAGCCTATGTAGCGATTGCCTTGCTTGGCGTTCACTGGAACGAGTTTGAAGACATTTTAGCAGACGGGCACCTTAATTTCAGGTATCAATTGGTGGATTGATGGTTCAACTGACCGACAGCGAAACCACATTCTTCGAGATTCGATCTGCCTAGTCAATAGATTCACCTTTCCTATGACAACGGGAGTCAAAGCAGTTATCCCGGGAGTTCATGCCCTGTGCACTATTTGCAATAGACATCTTAATTCACGGTTTTAATATTTAAATGGAGCGTCAGTACGTTCAAGAAAGCAAGAAAATCGTACAAAGTCAAACGTTTTACTGAAGACCTCGCCTGCCGAAAGCACATCCCGCAGTACCGAGTGTGTAACATCGTGTTCAGAGGAACAAATTAGTATACATTTTCGTCACGGGAACCATATTTGCATGCATGAATAGAAATTGCGGGAGTCAAACCGTTCGAGAACGCCACCACCGTCTTTGGGAATCAGTCGGTTGAGTTACTGGCTTCACATATCCTATGATACCGAGAGCCTAGCCCGTTATTCCGGCAGTAAGTGCCCTGTGCAGTGTTGGCGACAGACACCTTACTTCGCGGTTTGAATATTAAAGTACAGCGTCAACCCGTATGAGAGAGCTACCAATTGGTATAAGGTCAAACTTCCTAATGAAGGCCTGACCCTCCGAGAAGCTAACCCGATGCATCGACAGTATAACTTTGTGTACAGAGAATAAAATTAGTTTACATTTTAGTGGCGGGCGCGTTAAACTCATGTATGTATAAGACGATCGATGGTCAAACCACTCGAGATCGTTACAACCCTCTGTGAGAGTCGAACGCATAAATCCATAGCTCAGCCTATCCTGTGATACCGAGAGTCAAACCTGTTAACCAGAGACTAAATCCGCTGATGATTACTGGCAATAGGTACCTTAATTCGAGGAGTGAATATTAAAATAGAGCTACACACCGTGTGAGAACGATACGAATTGCTATATATTCACACGCTTTACCGAATGCCATAACCTTGGAAAAATTAACTCGCTGTATCGAGAGTATAATTTCATGTTCCGAGAAAGGAATTAGCACACATTTTAGTGACGGGCATATTAATTTCATGTATAAATTAGATGATCGTGTGTCAAACCATTGCAGAACGTTACCATCGTTCATGTTAGTTGCACAGCTAAGTCAATAGCTTCACCGACCCTGTGATTCGGTGAGTAAATCCC
>NIJG01000523.1:42484-58266 GCA_002201625.1 Euglossa dilemma
AATTAGTTGACAGTTTAGCACACGTAAGCCCTATATTCATGTTTGTATGGAAAACTCGACAGTCAATCCGTTCGGGAACGCTACAAACTTCCTTGAGAATCAAACGGCCAGGACAATAGCTTCACCTATCCTGTGATTCCTAGAGCTATACCAGGTATTGCAGGATTCAATCCGCTGAACAGTAATGGCAATAGACATTTTAATTCACTGATTTATTATTAAAGTATGGCGTCAATTCATTTCAGAACGTTACCTATTGCTATCCAGTCAAAATGTTACCGAAAGCATTAACTTCCGTGAAGCTAACCCTCTATATCATGAGTATAACTTCATCTTCACAGAAACAAATTAGTATACATTTTCGTGGCGGCACGATAATTCCATGTTCGAATTAGATGATCGAGAGTCAAACCGTTTGGGAACGTTACCACCCTCATTGGTAGTCGAACGACTAAGTATATTGCATCACCTCTCGTGTGATTCCGATAGTCACATCAGGTAATCCGGGATTAAGTTCGCTGAGGCTTATTACACCAGATATCTTAATTCACGGTATGATCTTAATGTAGAGAGTCAAACTGACTGAGGTCATAACCAATGGGCATAAAGTCATTCATTCTACCGATAACCATACCTTCCGAGAACCTAACCCGCTGTAGCGGGTGTCATGGTTAATATGAACGGAAACAAATTTGTAGTCATTTTAGAGGACGAACACCATGTGTTTGTGTATAAATATCATAATCGAGAGTCAAAGTGTTCCAGAAGGTTACCACTCTCTTTGAGAATCGGACGGCTGAGTACATTGCTACACCTCTCCTGTGATTCCGAGAGTCAAATAAGGTAACCTGGAGAATAAATCCGCTGAAGTTTAATTGCAATTGACTGCTTAATTCACGGTATGATGTTAATGTAGAGGGCCAATCCAACGGAGGACATTACCAATGCGCATAAAGTCATTCCTTCTTCCGATAACCATACCTTCCGAGAACATAACCCGCTGTTGCAAGTGTCGTGGTTAATGTGAACGGAAACAAATTAGTAGGCATTTTTGAAGACGAACACTATATGTTTGTGTATAAATATCAAAATCGAGAGACAAACCTCTCGAGAACGTTACCATCTTCTTTCAGAGTAGAACGACTAAGTCAATAACATCACGTACCATGTGATCCCGAAAGTCAAACCACGTCCTCCAGGAATAAATCAGCTGAATTGTATTGGCTATAGGCACAGTATTTCACACTATGAATATTAAGGTCGAGATTCAAACCGTCTGTGAACATTACCAATTGGTGTAAAGTTCTTCCTTTAGCCGATGCTATACCTCCCGAGATCCAAATCCGTTATAGCGATTTTCTTGCTTACTTTTCGCGTGATCAAATTGGCAGATATATTAGCACCACGACATCTTGTTTTCACGCAGGAATAGGAATATCAAGGGTGAATCCGTGCGAGAACGTTACCATCCTATTCGAGAGTAGCACAGCTGAAACAATACCTACACCAGTCCTGTGGTTCCAAGGGTCACACCTGGTATCCCTGGAGTCGACCCACTGAGCAGCATTACCAATGGACGCGCTAATTCACGGTATTAATATTCAAGTAGGGCGTCAAATCGATGTAGAACGGTACCTATTGGCGTGATTTTAAACTTTTTACCGGATACCTTATCTTCTCAGGACATAACCCGCCTTTTCGAGGGTATAGATTCGTGTTGAGTGATGAAAATTAGTGTGAATATAGAGACGGTCATCTTATTCCTATGTATGTATGAGAATATAGACAGTCATGCCGTTTGAGTTCCTCACCTCCCTCTTTGAGAGTCAAACGGCAATGTCAGTAGCTTCACCTATCATTTGATTCCGACTCTGAAGCAGGGTATTCCGGGAGTATTCCAATAAGACAGTACTGGCAGTGCAGACTTGAATTCACGGTGTAGAAGACATTGTAAAGAGTCAATCGGCTGTAGATCCTTACTTAGTGTTATAGAGTAACACTTTTCACCGAATGTCTTACCATCGGAGGACGCTACCCGCAGTAGCGATTGTCTTGTTAAGTCTTCATATGATCAAATGAGTATACATATTGGCGGACGGACCCTTTACTTCCATGTGTGGTTACGGGGACCGAGTGATACACTGTTCGGGAACGTTACCACCTTCTTGGGATTTGAATGAGTAAGACTCTAGCTTCAGGAATCCTGCGATTCCGAGAGTCAATCCAGGTATTCCAGGAGAACAGTATTGGCAACAGAGACCATACTCCACGGTTTGAATACTGAAATAGATCGTCACCCCTTTGAGATCGATACCGGTTTATACAAAGTCAAGCGCTTTTACGAAAGACTTGCGGTCCGAGAAGCTAACCCGCCGTATCGAGAGTATGATTTCGTGCTTAGAAAAGCACAGTAGTATTTATTTTAGTGACGGCACCTTAAGTTCATGTATGAATTAGAATATCGATGATCAAAGCGATCGAGAACATTAGCACCCTCTCTGTGAGTCGAACGGCAAGGTCAATATCTTCGCCTATATTCTGATTCTGAGAGTCCAATCAGGTAATTCGAGTGTTAATCCGCTAAAGAGTACACATTCTAGTGACGAGCACCTAAATTTCATTAATGATATATAATGATCGAGGGTCAAAGCCATCGAGATATTTTCCAGCTTCTTTGAGGATCGAACATCTTAGTCAATATCTTCACCTATCCTGTGATTAGGAGAGTCTAACCAGGTATTCTTGGAGTAAGTCCGCTGCACGTTATTGGCAATAGACACAATCATTCACGGTTTGAATATTAAACCATAGCGTCAATGTGTTTCAGAGCCTTGCCAAATGGTATAAAGCCGAACATATTTCCGTTGGCCTTACCTTTGGCGAAGCTAACCTGCGGTTTCAAGGGTATAACTTCGTGTTCAGAGAAAGAAACTGTTCTACATTTCTGTGGCGGGTGCCTTAATATCATGTATGAATTACAAGATCTAGTGTCATACCGATCTGGAAGGTTTCCACCTTCTGTGAATGACGGACGGCAGTGTCAGTAGCTTCATATATCATGTGATTTCGACTGTTAACCTTGGAAAACCGGTTGCAAGTCCGTTGATGTGTTTTGGCAATAGACACCGCTATTCAGGGTTTGAATATTACAGTAGAGCATCAATCCGTTTGTGAGCGTTGCAAATTGATATAAGGTCGAGCGTATTACCGAAGGCCTTACTTTCCGCGAACCTCACCGACTTCATCGAGAGTATAAGTTCGTGTTCACAGAAAAAATTAATATTTATTTCACTGACGGGCACCTTAACTAGATGTACGAGTTAGATGGTCGGCGGACAAAGCGCTAGCGAGCGATGCCACCTACTGCGAGATTCGAACGGCTAAGTCAATGTTTTCACGTGTCCTGCGATTCCGAGAATCATACCAGGTATTTTGGGAGTCAATCCGCTGTACACTTCTGGCAACGAACACATTCGTTCACGGTGTGAATATTAAGGTAGAGTGCCAAATAATTGCAGAACGTTACCTATTGGTATAGGGTTACGCTATTTACAGAAAGCCTTACCTACCGTGGACCAAACCCGCCGTATCGAGAGTATAACCTTGTGCTGAGAGAAAAACATTAGTTCACATTTTAGCGACGGGCATTTTAATTTCATGTATAAATAGGAAGATCTATAGTCGAACCTATCGAGAAGGTTAGCTTCTTCGGGAGTCGAGCGGCTGAGTCAACACCTCACCTATATTTGTGATTCTGATAGTCATGCCTGGCATATCAGGAGTAAATCCGCTGAAACAGTATTGGTAAGACGCACCGTAATTCACGTTGTACATGTTAAAGGACAAAGTCGCACCTTGAAAAACGTAAACAGTTTGTATGAAGATATACTTTTTACCGACAGCCTTACACTCCGCGAAGCCGAACCAGCTGCATCAAGAGTTTGACTTCGTACACAGAGAAAGTCGTTAGTATACATTTTAGTGATGGGCATCATAATTTCATGTATGAATTAGAAGGTGCGGTGTGAAATCGATGCAGAGAGACACCACCTCCTCTGAGAGACGCACAACTAAGCCAAAAGCTCCATCTCTCGTGTGATTCCGCTGGTCAAGCACAGCTATTCCGGGAGTTTGTCCGCAGAACGTTATTGGCTCTAGACACATTAATTCGCGGTGTATTCTTGAGTACCTGATTTACTGTTCGGAGTCACAGGATATGTGCAGCTACTGACTTAGATGTGCGACTCTCACAGAAGGTGGTAACGTTCTCGAACGTGTTGGCCCTCGATCTTCTAATTCATACATGGGGATAAAGTGCCCGGCACTGAAATGAATACTATTTCCATTCTCTGAACACGAAGATATACTCTCGAATCGGTGGGTGCTTATCCGACGGCAAGGCCATCGATAAAATGTTTGACTTTATACCAATTTCCAAAACCCTAAATCGCTTTGACGCTCTACTTTAATTTTACGTGAATTCAGGTGTCTATTGCCAAAACTCCACTGTGGACTTACTCCCGGAATACCTCGATTGACACTCCGAATTACAGGATAGGTGAAGAAATTTACTTAGCCATTTGTCACTCACAGAAGGTGGTAACGTTCTCGATCGGTTTGATCCTCGATCATCTAAATTATACCTGTAATTAGGGTGCGCGCCATTGGGATGCATACTTATTCGTTTCTCTGAACACATAGAAATACTCTCGATACAGCGGGACAGCTTCGCGGAATGTATTGCCTTCTGTAAAGAGTTTAACTATACACCAATAAGTATCAGTCAACGACGGTTTTACACCGTACCTTAATATTTATAGCATGACATAGGGCGTCTCACGTCATACTGTAACGCGAGTTTACTGTCCGATACCTAATTTGACTCTCGGAAGCGCAGGAGAGGCAATTCTATTATCTCAGCCGTTCACCTCTCAAGGATGGTGTTATCGTTCTCAAACAGCTTGACCGTCCATGTTTTAATTGATACATTAAATTAAGGTGCCCGACTCTATAATGTATACGAATATGTTCCTCTGAGCACGATGTTATACTCTCGATACAACATATTAGACTTTCGGAGAGTATGGTCTTCATTAAAACGTTTGACTTTATACCAATTGGTTACGTTCTTAAATGGAGTGACGCCCTACTTTAATATTAAAACCGTGTCATAAGGTGTCTAATCCCTATACTCTTCTGCGGATTTTCGCCCGGAATACCTGTTTTGATTCCCGGAATCCTAGGAGAGGTGAAGCTAATAAATAAGGCGAACGATTCTCAACTAAGGTTGCATCGTTATCTAACCGTTTTACGCTTGGCCTGCTATTTCAAACATGTAATTTAAGTGCCCGTCACTAATACGTGTGTAAACTTGTACCTCTGAACATGGCGTTATACTACCGCTTCAGGGGTTTGCCTTTCGGTGGCTAAGGTCTTCAGTAAGTCGGCTGACTTTACACAAATTGGTCACGATCACAAAATTATTGACGGTCTACTTGAACATTCAAGTCGTGAATTATCTTGTCTAATGCCAATCCTGATTAGCGGATTTTCTCCAGGAATACCCGGTTTGACCCAAGGAATTAAAGGATGGGTGAAGCTATATACTGAGCCATTCTAATCACAATGAAAATGGTAACGATCTGGACGGTAAGACACTCGATCTTCTAATTCATGCATGAAATCAACGTGACAAGCTCTAAAATGTCTAACATTAGGTTTCCACGAGCAATAAGCAAGACACTACTAACAGCCGGTTGGGCTTCTCGGAAGGTACGGCCTTCGGTAAAGAGATTGATCGTATACGCGTAGGTGATATTCTTCAACGGTTAGTCGCTCTACCTGAACATTCAAACCGTGAATTATGGTTCTAATTGCCAATGCTTTCCACCGGATTTACGCCTGGAATACCTGGCTATGCTCTCGCAGGTACAGGACAGGTGTGGCTACTGACTTAGCCGTTCGAATCCCAAAGAAGTTGGTCACGTTCCCCAACGGTTTGACACTCGATATTGCATTTCATACATTAAATTAAGGTACCCGTCACTGAAACCTATCCTAATGTCTTTTACTGAACACGAAGCTATACCCTCCATACAGCGATTTCGGTTCTTGGAAGGAAAGGTTTTCGGTGAACGTTTTACTGTGAGCCAGTATGTAATGTTCTACAGCGGCTTGACTCTGTACGTTCATATTTATTCCGCGAATTGAAGTGTGTATTGCCAATACTGTTCATCGGAGTTTCTTCCGGAGTACCTGGTTTGTCTCTCGGCATCGCAGAGCAAGTGAAGCTATTGATTTTGCCGCTCGTCTCTCATACACGGTGACAACGGTCCCGAGAGGTTTGGTCCTCAAGCTTCTAATTTATACATGAAATGAAGGAGCCCATCACTGAAATGAAGATTAATTTCTTACTCTGAACAAGAAGTTTTACTCTCGATACAGCGGGATAGTTCATCGGAGGGTAAGGTCTTCGGTAAACCGTTTGACTTAATACCGGCTGGAAGCGCTCTCAAATGGTTTGTCGCTCTACTTTAATATTCAAAAGGTCAATTAAGGTGTGCATTGCCAACAGTGTTCAGCTAATTTCCTCCCGGAATACCTGGATTGGCTCTCGGAATCAGAGGATAGGTGAATCTATAGATTTATCTGTACGATTCGCTAAGAAAGTGGTAAAATCCTGTAACAGTTTGACGCTCCACCTCCTAATTCGTTCATGAAATTAATGTGCCTGCCACTAAAATGAAAAAAAATATGTTTCTCAGAACCCGAAGTTATACTCTGGATACTGCGGGTTTGCTTCCCCGAATGTAATGCTATCGGTAAAAGGTTTGCTTCTTTACCAGCGAGTAGCGTCATACAACGGGTTGACTGTCTACTTTCATCTTCGTGCCACGAATTAAGGAGTGTATTGCCAATACTGATCAGCAGATATACTCCCGGAGTACCTGGTTTGGCACTTGGAATAACAGGATAGGTGAAGCTGTCGACTTAACCGTTCGAATCTCAAGGAAGGTGGTAACGTTCTCGAGCGATTTGACCCTCGACCTTCTGACTCAAGTATGAAGTTAAGTTACCTGTCGCTGAAATGAATACCTATTTCTTTCTCTGAACACGACGTTATACTCTCGCTAAAGCCAGTGAGGTTCGCGGAAGGATGGGCCATCGATAAAACCTTTGACTCTATACCAATTGGTAACGCTTTCGAACGAATAGACGCTCTATTTTAATATTCAAACCGTTAATTAAGGTGCCTATTGTCAAAACTGTTCAGCTCATTTACTCCCGGAATACCTAGTATGACTCTCGGAACCTCTGGGATAGGGAAGCTATTCACTTAGCCGTACAATCCTCAAGGAAGGTTTTAACGTTCTCGAATAGTTTGTCAATCGCTCTTCTAACCCATACATGGAATTAAGGTGCCAGACACCATAATGCATACTTATTTGCGTTTCTGAACACGTAGTGTTACTCTGGAAACAGCGGGTTAGCATCTCGGATGGTAAGGCCTTCGGTAGAAAGATCGACTTTATACAAAACTGGTAACACTCTGAAGCAGTTTGACGCTCTATATTAATATTTGAGCTGTGGTTTAAGGTGCCTAAAACCAATACTGATCAGCTGACTAACTCTCTGAACGCCTGGATTGACTATCGGTCTCAAAGGATAGGTGAAGCTGTTGAGTTAGCCGTTCAAATCTCAAAGAGAGTAGTACTGTTCCCGAACTGTTTGACGCCCGAACTTCTAACTCATACATGAAGTAAAGGTGCCTGTCACTGAAATGAAGACAAATTTCGTCCTCTAAACAGGAAGTTTTATTCTCGAAACGGCTGGTTAATTTTACGATGGCTATGGTCTTCGGCAAAACGTTAGACTTTTTAGGAATTGGTAACGTTCTCGAACGGTTGGACGCGCCACTTTAATATTCATACCGTGAATTATAGCGCTTAATGCCAATAGAGTTCAGCGGATTGACTGCCAGAATACATGATTTGGCTATCTGAATCTCTGGATAGGTGCAGCTATTTACATATACCTTTGACTCCCAAAGAAGGTGGGTGCGATCTAGAACGGTCTGACACTCGATTTTCTAATTCATATTTGAAAATAAGGTTCCCGTGTGATTAAGTGTCTTCAAATTTATTTCCGTGAACACTAAGCCAGACACTTGTTTCAGCAGGATAGGTTCTTGTAAGGATATGACTTTGATTGAACGTTTGACTTTATACTAAGTGGTAACGTTCTCAAACGCTTTGACGCTCTGCTTTAATATTCAAATCGGGAACTAATGCATCTTTTGCCACCACTGTTCAGCCGTGTCACCCCCGGAGAACCTGTATGACTCTCGGAATCGCATGATAACTGTAGCTATTGACATAATCGATCGTCTCTTACAGAAGGTTGCAACGTCCTCGAAGCATTTCGTACTCGATCTTATAAGACATACTTGAAATTGAAACCCCGTCACTAAAACGTATAATACTTTGCTTCTCGGAACACAAAGTTATGCTCAAGAGACCGAGGGTCAACTTCTCGAAGGCAAGGCCTTCTGCGAAAAGTTTAACTCTATAGCAATTGGTAACTTTCTTCAATGGTTTGGATCTGTAGATTAATATTCATACCGTGAATTAAGGAGTCCATTGCCAATATTCTTCAGCGGACTTACTTCCCTAATACCTGGTTTTACTCTCCGAACTACAGGATAGTTGAAGCTATTGTCACTCAGCCGTTCGACATTCAGCTAAGATGGATACGATGTCGAACCGTCTGACACTCGATCTTGTAATTCATAAATGAAATTAAGGTGTCCGTCATTTGAAATGTATACTAATTTGATTCCTTGCACCCGAAGTAATATCCATGATACAGCGGGATAAGCTCTCGGATGGTGAGGTATCCGGTAAGGAGTACGATATATCAGCTGGTAACGATCATCAGCGGCTTGACTCTATACTTTAATATTCGTACCTTTAGTTCAGGTGTTTATTTCCAATATTGTTACAGCGTATTTACTTCTGGAATACCGGATTATCATCTCGATATTACAGTATAGCTGCAGCCATTGACTTAGATGTACGGCTTTCAAAAGTGGTGGTATCATTCTCGAACGCATTGACGATCGACGATGGTATTTATACACAAGCATGCGGTGTCCGTCCGCGAAAATATCTACTAATCTGTTTCCATTAACATTAAGCAGGACACTCGCTACAGCAGGATTGGATCTCAGTAGGTAAGATATTCAAATATGGAATGACTTTATACGAATTGGATGTAATCTCTTATGATTTGACGCCCTACTTTAATATTGATACCGTGAAATAAGGTGTGAGTTGTCAATTCTCTTCAGCAGACTTACTCCGGTATTACCTCATTTGACTTTTGGAATCACAGGATAAGGAAGCTTTTGACCTAGCCGTTTGCCCCTCAAAGAGGGTGGTAACGTTCTCAAGCGGTTTGAACATCGATACTCTAATTCATACATGAAGTTAATGAACCCTAAACTGAAATGAAGACTTATATCTTTCTTTGAACGCGAAGTTACGCTCTCGAAACGGCGGATTCGCTTCTCTAAATGTGAGGTCATCGGTAAAGTGATTGACTTTATACCGATTGGAAACAGTTTAAAACGGTTTGGCACTCTACTTTAATAATCAGACTGTGAACTATGTTATCCATTGCCAATAATATCAAGCGGATTTACTCCAGGAATACCGGGTCTGACTCTCCGCATCATAGGATAGGTTAAGCTATTGACTTAGCCTTACGAGTCTCAAACAAGGTGGCAACTTTCTTGAATCGTTTGTCTCGTTATTACGATATTTATTCATGAAATTGTGGTGCCTCTCTGCTAGTATGTCTACTGATTTGCTTCCGTGTACGATAAGCATAGCGCTCGCTACAGAGGGTTAGGTTCTCGGAAGGTAAGGTATCCGGTAAAAGGATTGACTTTATACGAATTGGTATTGTTGCCGACTATTTCACTCTCTACTTTAGTATGAATACTGTGAAGTAAAGTGTCTATTGCCAATACTGGTCAGCTGATTTACTCACGGAATATCTGGTTTGAATTTCGGAATCGTAGGAGATGTTGTGCTATTGACGTAGTTGTGCGACTAGCCAAGTAGGTGGTAACGTTCTCTAACGGCTAGGCTCTAGATTTTGCTATACATACTTGATTATAAGGTATCCGTCTGGTAACATGAATACCAATTTAACACCGTGTCCACTGAGCAAATCACTCCCTACAGCGGATAAGGTTTTCGGACAGTAAGACCTTCGGTAAAAAGTCTGTCTCTATTCCAATGGTTATCGGTCTGCAATGGATTGACTCCCTACATTAATATTCATACCGTGAATAAATGTGTCAATTGACAATTCTCTTCAGCAGATTTACACCCGAGATACCAGGTTTGACTTTCGGAATCACTGGACAGGATAAACTATTGACTTTGGCGTTCGACACTCCATGTAGGTGGTAAAGTTCGCGAACGGTTTGTCTCTCGATCTTCTAATTCATAAATGAAGATAAGGTTCCCGTCGCTATAATGAATATTATTTCGCACCTCCGATCACGCTGTTATATTCTCGATACAGCGGGTTATCTTTTCGGAGGGAAAGGTTTTTGGTAGTACGGTTGACTTTTTAGCAATTGCTATTGTTCCCAAACGGTTTGGCGCTGCATTTTAATACTCAAACCGTTAATTAACGTGTGTATTACCAATACCGTTCAGCGCATTTACTCCAGGAATACCTATCTCGGCTCTCGGAATCGCTGGATAGCTGAAGCTACTGACGTAGCCGTTCGTGACTAGCAGAAAGTGGCATCGTTCTCGTACGGTTAGAATCCCGATTATTCTATTCATACATGAAAATAAGGTGTCCGGCTGCTTAAATTTCTACTAATTTGTTTCCGTGTGCACTATGCGCGAGTCTCGCCACAGCGGGCTAGGTTCTCGAAAGGCAAGGTATCCGGTAAATTGTTTGACTTTATACCATTTGATAATGATCTACAACGGTTTTACCTTCTACATTGAAATACATATCGTGAATTTAAGTGTCCAATGCCACTTCTGTTCAGCGGATTTAAACCTGGGGTACCAGGGTTGACTCTCGGCGATTAGGTTCTCGGAGGGTGTGGTCTTCGGTGAAACTATTGATACTATACCAATAGGTATCGATCTCAGACGGGTTCGTTCTCTTCATTAATTTTCTAACAGCGAATTACGCTTCCCACTGGCAATAGTGATCACCGGATTCACTCCCGGATCACCTGGTTGGACTCTCGGAATCACAGGTTAGGTGAAGCTGTTTTGTTCAATGTGCCGTTTTACATAGAAGGTGGTAACGTTCTGGATCAGTTTGCCTCTGGATCTTCTCATGCATACATGAAATGAAGGTACCCATTACTACAATGTATACCAATTTTGAATCTCTGATTACGAAGTTATACTCTAGACACAGCGAGTTAGGTTCTCGGTGGGTTAGGTCTTCGGTCAAACTTTTGACATTAAACGAATGGGTAACGTTCTACAAGGGTTAGATACCGTACATTGATATTCAAACCGTGAATTAAGGTGTCCATTGCAAATAGTGTGCAGCGGAGTGGCCCCCAGATTACCCGGTTTGACTCTCCGAATCAGTAGGTAGGTGAAGCTATTGACATAGCCGTTCATCTCCCACAGGAGGTGGTAACGTCCACGAAAGGTTTGAAAATCGATTCTGTAATTCATGCTTGAAATTAAGGTGCTCCCCATTAAAATATAGATTAGGTCGTGCCTCTGAACAAGGTGTTATACTCTCGACAAAGCCGTTCAATTTTTCGTATGGTAAAGCATTCTGTAAGGAGTTTGAACGTACACGAATACGTCATGTTCTACAAACGGCTTGACGGCATTCTCTAATATTAAAACCGTGAACTGAGGCGTCTATTGCCAATACTGTACACCGCATTTACTCTCGGAATATCAGGTTTATCTTTCGGAATCGCAGGATACGTGAAGCAATGGACATTGCCGTTCGTTCCTCGCATAAGGTGGCAACGATCTCGAGCGGTTTGACCCTCGACCTAGAAACTCATACATGAAATTACGGGGCCCATGACTGAAATGACTACCAATTTCTTTCTCTGAACACGAAGTGATATTCTCGATGAAGCCGCTGAGCTTCGCAGAAGGTAAGGTCTTCGATAAAACATTTGACTTTAATCCAATTATAGTTATACTCTGAATAAAGCGGGTTAGCTTCTCGAAAGTAAGGCCCCTGTGAAAAGTTTAACTGTATAGCAATAAGTAACGTTCAACAACGATTTGGATCTGTCCTTCGATATTTGTAGCGTGAACCAGGGTGTATAAGGCCAACAACGTAGAGCGGTTCTACTCCCGGAATTCCAGGTTTTACATGCGGCGTCACAGAGTAGGTGATGCTATTGACTTAGACGTTCGACTCTCAAGGATGGTGGTTACGTACTCGATAGGATTGACCTTCGCTCTTCCAATTCATACATGAAGTTAAGGATCCCGTCACTATGATGTATACTAATTGATTTCTCTGAACCCGAGGTTATGCACTCGATACAGCGGTATAGGTGCGCGGAAAGTAAGGTGTACGGTAAGAAGCTTGTCGTCATACAATTTGGTATTGTTCTCCTACGGTTTGTCTCCCTACTTTAATACTCATACAAAGAATTAAGGTGTCTCTTGCCAATACTGTTCATCGGTTTTTCTCCCGGGATACATAGTTTGTCTCCCGAAATCACAGAAAAGGTGAAGCTATTGACTTATGAGTACGATTCTCAAAAAAGGTGCTAACGTTCTCGAAAAGTTTCACTCTCGATTATGCTGCCCATACGTGAAACTGACGGGTCCGTTTGTTCAAATGTCTACTCATTTGAATTTGTGAACACTAAGCTAGACACTCGCTACAGCGGGATTGGTTCTCGGAAAGTAAGGTATTGGCAAAAAAGAATTACTTCGTTGTAATTGATAACGTTCTCCGGCAGATTTACTCAGAACCTAAATAGTTATACCGTGACGTAAGGAATCTATTGCCAATATTCTTCAGCGTATGCACACCGTGAATACCTGGTTTGATTCTCGCAAATACAGGATTGCTGAACTTGGCCTTTCGTCTCTCAAAGAAGGTGGTAGCGTTCTCGAACGGTTTGACCCCCGATCTTCTAATTCATACATGCAGTTCAGGTGCGCGGCACTAAAATTTATTGGAATCTGATCCACTGAACACGATGTTATACTGTCGATACAGCGGATTGGGTTCTCGGAGGGTAATGTCTTCGGTAAAGGGTTTGACATTATACCATCTGGTTTCATGCTCTACTATAATATTGAAACCGTGAACGAAGGTGTGCGTTACCAATACTGATCAGCCGACTTACTCCCAGAATACCTGGACTGACTCTCGTAATCGCAGGATACGTAAGGCCATTGATTTAGCCGTTCGTATCTCACAGAAGGTGGCAACGTCCTCGAACTCTTTTACCCTCGATCTTGATACTCATAGTGAAATTATGGTCTCCGATACTATAATGTTTACTAATTTGATCCTATGAATACATAGTTATACTCTCGGTGAAGGGGCAGAATTTCGCGGATGGTTCGTCCATCGGTAAAACGTTTAACTTTACAACAATTGGTATCGTTCTCAAACAGTTTGGGGCTCAATTTTAATATTAAGACGGTGTATTAAAGTGCCTATTGCCAATACTCTTTAACAGATTTACTCCAGGAATACCTAGTTTGACTTTCCGAATCACTCGATATGTGGAGCTATTGACTTATCCGTTCGACTTTCAAAGATGGTGGTAACGTTCTCAATCGGATTAACCCGCTATTTTAATATTCAGACCGTCAATGAAGGTGTCTGTTAACAATACTGTTCAGCGGATTTATTCCCAGAATACCTGGCCTGACTTTGGTAATCGCAGGATACGTAAAACCACTGACTTAGCCGTTCGTATCTCACAGAAGATGGCAACGTTCTCCAACTGTGTGACTCTCTACCATAATATTCATAGCGTGAATTAAGGTGTCTATTGGCAATACTCTTCAGCGGATAAACGCCCGGAATACCAATCTTGACTCTCGGAATCACCACTGTCTGTGAAGCTGTTGACTCAGCCGTTCGAACCTAAAACAAGGTGGTAACCGTTACGAACGGCTTGACCCTAGATTTTCTAATTGAAACATGAACCAATGGTCACGTTACTAAATTGTAACTAATGTGTTTCCAGAACACGTAGCTGTACACACCAAACGGCGTGTTTGCAACACCGAAAGTAAGGCCATCGGTAATGTGTTTGACTTCATGCCGATTGACAAAGCTCTAAAACGGTTTGACGCTCTACCTTAATATTCAATCCTTGATTTAAGTTTTGAATTTTAGCCATTGACTCTGCTGTGAGACTCTCAAGAAGGGTGGTAACGTTCTCCAACAGTTTGCCTCTCGATCTTCTGCTCCATACATGCCATTGAATTGCCTCTAACTAAAATGAATACTAGTATGCTCCTCTGAAGACGAAGTTATATTCGCGATACGACCGGATGTATTCCCGGAAGGTAAGGCTTTCTGTAATTGGTTTGACCCTATACCAATACGTAACGTTCCGCAACGGTATGTCGGTCTGCTTTAATATGCATATCATGAATAAATGTGTCTTTTGTCAATACTGTACAGGGCGTTTTCACCGGAGTGCCTGGTTTGGCTCTCGATATTACAGGATAGGTGAAAATATTGATTTAGCCTTTCGACTCTCAAAGAAGATAGTAACGTTCCTTATTGTACACGAAAACAGATTAGTGAACATATTGGCAGATGGACACCACATTTTCATGTATAAATATTAAAATCGAGACACACATCGTTCGAGATCGTTACCGCCATATTTGAGAGCCGAACGGCTACGGCAATAGTCTCACGTATCCTGCGATTCCGCGTGTCCACCCCGATTTCCTGGTGTAGATCATTTGAACAGTATGGGAGTTAGACTCCTTAATTCATGAATATTAAAGTACAGCGTCAAACAGGTGCAGATCGTCCCCTATTCGCATAGAGTCAAACTTTTTACGGAAGGCCTTACCTTCCGAGAACCGAATCCGCTGTATCGAGCATACAATCTTGTGTTCAGAGAAGCAAGTTAAATGAATCAAGAAGATCGATGGTTAAACCATTCGAGAACAATACCACATTCTTTGAGGATCGAACGGCTTAGTCAGTGGACACACCTATCCTGGAAATCAGAGAGAGGCGCACAGTATTTGCATTAGGCACCCCATTCCGCGGTATAAATACTGAAGAACACAGTCAAACCGTTTTAGACCGCCACCTGCTGGTATAGGGTCAAACATTTCACAGAAGGCCTTACCTTCGAGAAACGAACCCGCTGAATCGAGAGTATATATTCGTGATCAGAGAAGCGAATTGGTATGCATTTTAGTGACGGGCACCTTCATTTCATGTATGAACTATATAGATCGAGGGTCAAACAGTTGGAAGACTATACCATCTTCTTTGCGAGACGAAAGCTTCAGTCAACAGCTTCCACTACCCTGTGATTCCCTGAGTCGGACCAGGTACTTCGGGAGTAAATCGGCAGCGCAGTATAAGCATTAGACTCCATATTTCACGGTATAAATAATATTGTACAGAGTCAAACAGTTGTAGAACGATTCCAGTTGGTATATAGTCAAACTTTGTACCGAGGGCCTTTCCTTCCGAGAAGCTAACACGCTGTACCGAGAGAATAACGTCGTGTTCAGAGAAGCAAG
>NIJG01000523.1:60631-71718 GCA_002201625.1 Euglossa dilemma
TAAGCATTAGACTCCATATTTCACGGTATAAATAATATTGTACAGAGTCAAACAGTTGTAGAACGATTCCAGTTGGTATATAGTCAAACTTTGTACCGAGGGCCTTTCCTTCCGAGAAGCTAACACGCTGTACCGAGAGAATAACGTCGTGTTCAGAGAAGCAAGTCAGTATGTATTTTAGTGACGGGCACCTTAATCTCATGTATGAATTAAAAAATCGAGGGTTAAACAGTTTGAGATTGTTCCAATATTCATTGAGAGACGACCGGCTAAATCAATAGCTTCACTTATCCTGCGAATCCGAGAGTCAAACCAGGTATTCTGGTAGTAAATCCGCTAAACAGTGTTGGTAATGGACACCTCAATTCAGGATTTTAATATTATAATACAGCGCGAACCGTTTGAGAACGTTACCACCTTCTTTGAAATTTGAATGGATGAATCAATAGCTTCATCTATCTTGTAATTCGGAGATTCAAACCAGCCAATCCAAGAGAAAGTCCGCTGTAGAGTATTGGCAATATACACCTTATTTCACGATTTGAATATTAAAATAATAGCTCAATTCGACGCAGAACATTACCAAATGATATAAAGTCATACTTCTTACCGGGTACCTTGCCTTCCAAGAACTAGCCCGCTGTAGCGAGTGTGATGAGTAGTGCTCTGGAAAGCAAATGAGTTGACATTATAGCAGAAGAACAAATTATTTTCATATATGAATTAGAAGATCGAGTGTCAAACCTTTCGATATCGTCGCCACCATCATTGGGATTTGAACGGCGACGTCAATAGCTTCACCTATACTTGCAATTCTGAGGTGCAGACCAGAAACTATGGCAGTAAATGCGCTGAACAGTTTTTGCAACAGACACCTTAATTCACGATTTCAATATTATCGTAAATCGTCAAACCGATGCAGAAAGTTCATTACTCGTATAAAGCCATTCCTTTTACAGAATACCTAACCTTTCGAGAACCTGACACGCTGTATCTAAGCATTGACTTCGTGTTCAGAGAAGCGGAATAGTATCAATTTTAGTTACGGGCAGTGTAATTTCGACTACGAATGGGAGGATCGAGTGCCAAACCATTTCAGAACTTTAGCAACTTCTGCTATAGTCGAACGGCTAAGCCAATAGCATCGCCAGTGCTGCTATTTCGAGAGTAAAACCATGTATACCGTGAGTAGATCCGTTGCAGAGTATTGACAATGGACACCTAAATTCACGGTTTGAATATTAACGTAGAGCGTCAAACGGTTTCAGAAAGCAAGCAAATGGTATAAAGTGCAGCGTTTTGCTGAAGACCTTGCCCTCCGAAATCAAAACCCGCTGTACCGAGAGCGTAAGTGCTCAATGTTCACGGAAACAGTATAGTAGACATGCTACCTGACGGACACCACATTTTCATGTATAAACATCAAAATCGAGAGTCAAACTGTTAGAGAAAGGTACCCCCTTCTTTGGGAGTCCAAACGCTATGACAATACCTTCACCCATCATGTGATTCCTTGAGCTATAACAGGTATTGCTGGAGTGCATCCGCTGAACAGTAATGGCAATTGTCACATTAATTCGCTGTATGAATATTAAAGTAGAGACTCAACCGGTCCCCGTACATAAGCAAATGGTATTATGTCACTATTTTTACCGAATACCGTTCTTTCCGAGAACCTAACTGGGTTAAGCGTGTGTCTTGCTTAATGTTCATGGAAACAAATTAGAAGACATGTTAGCAGACAGGCACCACATTTCCATGTACAAGTAGCAAAATCGAAAGTCAAACCGTCAAAAAACGGTACCACCTTCCTTGAGAGTCGAACGGCTAAGTTAATAGCTTCATCTCTCCGGTGATTCCGATGGTCAAATTAGGTAATCTGGGATTAAGTTCGATGAAGTGTATTGGTAACGGAAAAATTAATTCACGGTAATAATATTAATGTAGAGAGTAACATTGACGGTGGACATTACCAATGAGCATAAAGTCATTCCTACTACCGATAACCATACTTTCGGAGCACCTGCCCCGGCTTGGCAACTGCCGTGGTTAATGTGAACGAAAACAAATTCGTATCCATTTTAGCGGACGAACACCATATATTTGTGTATAAATATCAACATCGAGAGTCAAAGCGTTCGAGAACGTTACCACCTCCTGTGAGAGACGAACGGCTAAGTCAATAGCTTCAACTATCTCGCGATTCAGAGAGTGAACCCTGAACACCGAGAGTAAGTACGCTGGAAGGTATTGACAAATGACACCTTAATTCGCGGTTTGAATATTAAACCTGAACGTCAAGTCGTTTTAGGGCTTTCGAAATTGGTATAAAGTCCTACACGATACACATGACTTTACCTTCGAAGGAGGTATCCCGCCGTTTCGGGAGTATAACTATGTGTTCACAGAAAGAGATTGGTCCCCATTTCTATGACGGATATCTTAAATGCATGTATAGAGTAGATGATCGTTGTTCAAACAGTTCGAGATCGTTACAACCATCTTTGGGAGTCGAACAACTAAGCCAATAGCATCACCTATCCTGTGATTCCGAGAGTCAAATCAGGTATTCTGGTAGTAAATCCGCTAAACAGTATTGGCAATAAACATCTCTACTCACTGTATGAATAGAAAAGTACGGAGTCAATCCGCTGGAGAACGTTAACTGTTGGTAAAACGTCATACACCTTACCGGATAACTTACCTTCCGAGAACATAACCCGCACTATCGAGGGTATAACTTCGGGTTCTAGGAATCAAATTAGCCTCCTTTGTAGCAGACGGACGCCATAATTTCGTGTAGGAATAGAATAATCTGGAGTGAAACCATTTGAGAACGTTCCCACCTTCCTTGTTTGCCAAACGTCTAAGTCAATAGCTTCACCCATCCTGTGATTACTAGAGCAAAACCGTGTATTCCTGGAGTGAATCCCCTAAACAGTATTGGCAATAGACACCATAATTCTCGGCATGAATATTTATGTTGAGAGTCAAACCGTCGGAGAACAATACCAATTGGTAAAATGTCATTCATTTTAACCAATACTTTCCATTCCGCGAACTCAAAACGTTGTAGCAATTGGCATGTTTAGTGCCCACGGAAACAAATTAGTTGATATTACAACAGAAGCACACCTTATTTTTATATATGAATGGGAAGATCGAGAGGCAAAGCGATCCAGAACTTTACCGCCTCCTCTGAGAATCGTACATCTAAGACAACAGCTTCATCCACCCTGTGATTCCGAGAATCACACCAGGTATATGAGGAGTAAATCCGCTGTAGTATAATGGCAATTGACACTTTATTTCACGGTATGGATATTAAAATAGGGGTTCAAGCCGATGGAGAACGATGAATCTTGGAATGCACTCAAACTTTTTGCAGTAAATCTTGCCTTGCGAGAGTGTAACGCGCTGTACAGAGAGACTAGCTTAATATTCACCTAAACAAACAAGTGGGTAGTGTAGCAGAGAGGATGCCGTAATTTTGTGTACGAATAAGCAGATCGGGAGTCAAACCTTTCGAGAACATTACCACGTTTCTAGAGAGCCGCAAAGCTAAGTCAGAACCTCCACGTAGTCTATTACTCCGAGACTCAAACCAGATATTCCAGGAGTAAACACGCTGAATGGTATTGGCAAGAGGCACAATAATTCACGGTATAAATGTTAATGGACAAAGTCAAACCATGTCCAACGTAAACCATTTGAATAAAGACAATATTTTTACCGACAGCCTTACATTCCGAGAAGCCTAACCAGCTGCATCGGGAGTATGACTTTGTAATCGGAGAAAGACATTAGTATACATTTTAGTGATGGGCATCATAATTTCACGTATGAATTAGAAGATCGAGCGTCAAACCGATGGAGATTGATACCACATTCATTGACAGTCGAACGGCAAAGTCAATAACTTCGTCTATCCTGTGAGTTTCGATGGTCGAACATCCCTGCCTAAAACCTAACTGGCGATTGCCCTGATCCGGACCTACCGTTGAGAGGTGGATAGTCAGTCTACGAGCCAACACTCTCTTCAACAATATTCTGCCCTCAACCAACAAGTAAATCAGACCGAACGCCGATGGAGATTGCTGGGACTTGTCAGGATTCTGCATCAATACCACCTTGGCCCTCTCCCATCTCTTCGGGAATCTGCCACACTTGAGGCACTCGTCGAAGAGAGCCTTTTACCGTCGGCCTTGCCGTCCGAGAATCTATCCCGCTGCACCGAGTGTGTTGTTCAGTGTTCTCAGATACAAATAAGTAGACATATTAGCAGACGGAGACAACATGTTTGTGTGTAAGTATCAACATCGAGAGACAATGCTTTCGAGAATGTTATCTCCTTCTTTGAGAGTCGCACATCTAAGTCAACAGCTGCACATATCCTATGATTCCAAATAGTAAATCACGTACCTAAGAATATACAACGAATTAATGTGTCTAGAGTCAGGACCGGTCTGCGGAACAGCTGTGTTTGACCCTCGGAATCACACGAGAGATGGAGCTTATGACTTAGTTTTGCGTCTCTCAGAGAAGGTGCTATCGTTCTGGAACGATTTCACTGCGTATCATCTAATTCATACGTGAAATTATGATGCCCATCACTAAAATGTATACTAATGTCTTTCTCCGATTACAAAGTCATACTCCCGATGCAGCTGGTTAGGCTTCTCGGAATGTAAGGCTGTCGGTAAAAATATTGTCTTTATTCAAATGGTTTACGTTGGACATGGTTTGACTTTGTCCATTAACATTTATACCGTGAATTATTGTGCCTCTTGCCAATACCATTCAGCGTGTTTACTCCTGGAATATCTGGTTTGAGTCTCGGAGTAATAGACTACGTGGAGGTTCTGACTTAGCTTTGCGGCTCTCTAGAAACGTGGTAATGTTCTCGAAAGGTTTGACTCCCGATCTGCTTATTCGTACACAAAATTACGGCATCCTCTCTGCTACACTACCCACTTGTTTGTTTAGGTGAATATTAAGCTAGTCTCTCTGTACAGCGCGTTACACTCTCGCAAGGCAAGATTTACTGCAAAAAGTTTGAGTGCATTCCAAGATTCATCGTTCTCCATCGGCTTGAACCCCTATTTTAATATCCATACCGTGAAATAAAGTGTCAATTGCCATTATACTACAGCGGATTTACTCCTCATATACCTGGTGTGATTCTCGGAATCACAGGGTGGATGAAGCTGTTGTCTTAGATGTACGACTCTCAGAGGAGGCGGTAAAGTTCTGGATCGCTTTGCCTCTCGATCTTCCCATTCATATATAAAAATAAGGTGTGCTTCTGTTGTAATATCAACTAATTTGTTTCCGTGGGCACTAAACATGCCAATTGCTACAACGTTTTGAGTTCGCGGAATGGAAAGTATTGGTTAAAATGAATGACATTTTACCAATTGGTATTGTTCTCCGACGGTTTGACTCTCAACATAAATATTCATGCCGAGAATTATGGTGTCTATTGCCAATACTGTTCAGCGGATTGACTCTAGGAATACATGGTTTAGCTCTAGCAATCACAGGATGGGTGAACCTATTGAATTCGCCGTTCGATTCTCAGAGAAGGTGGGATCGTGTTCGAACTGTTTGACTCTCGCTTATTCTATTCGTAGATGAGAATAAGGTTTCCGTCTGCTAAAATGTCCACTAATTACATTCCGTGAACATTAAGCAAGACACACGCAACAGCGTGGTAGGTTCTAGGAAGGTAACGTATTTGGTAAAATGTTTTACTTTATACGAATTAATAACGTTCTCAAACGGTTTGACGTTCTATTGTAATATTCTAATCGTGAGTTACAGTGCCTATTGACAATGCTGTACAGCGGATTCACTCTAGGAATACCTGGTTTGACTATCCGAATCACAGGATAGGTGAAGTTACTGACTTAGCCGTTCGAGTCACAGAGATGATGGTATCGTTCTCGATCGGTTTGACACTAGATCTTCATATTGATACAAGTAATTAAGCTATCCACCTGCTATAATATCTACCAATTCGTTTCTGTGTTCCCAATGCAAGGCAATCGTTACCGCGGATTGCTTTCCCGGTATGTAAGGTATAGGTTACGAAGAATGACTATATACCAATTGGTAATGATCTCCGATGGTTTTACTCTCAACCTTAATATTCGTGCCGTGAATTACGGTGTCTATTTCCAATAATGTTCAGCGCATTGTATCCAGGAATACCAGGTTGGCTCTCGGAATCTTAAGCACAGGTGAAGCTATTGACACAGTCGTTCGAATCTTAAAGAAGGTGGTAACGATCTCGAACAGTTTGACGTTCGATCTTCTCATTCATATATGAAAACAAGGTGTGCATCTGCAATAATGTCTACTCATTTGTATCCGTGGACACTGAGCATAAGACTCGCTACACCGAATTAGGTTCTCGGAAGGTAAAGTATTCGGTAATATGTTTCACTTTATACGAATTGATAACGTTCTCAAACGGTTTGATGTTCTATTTTAATATTCAAACCGTGAATTATACTGTCTATTGCCAATGCTGTACAGCGGATTCACTATAGGAATACCTGGTTTTACTCTCCGAGTCTCAGGATAGGTGATGTTACTGACTTAGCCGTTCGAGTCACAGAGATGATGGTAACGTTCTCGATCGGTTTGACCCTCGATCAATAAAATTCATACATGAAGCTACGGTGCCGGTCAATGAAGTGCAGTCAAATTTGTCTCCTTGAGAGCAAAGTTGTACTCTCCATACAGCAGGTTAATTTTTCGCTGGGTATGGTCCTCAGTAACACGTTTGTCTTTATACCAGTTGGCTACGTTCCACAACGGTCTGATGGTCTGCACTAATATTCAAACCGTGAATTGAGGAGTCTGATGCCAAAATACTGTTCAGCGTATTAACTTCAGGAATACCTGGTATGACTGTCGGAAGCACAAGATATTTGAAGCTATAAACTTAGCCGTTCGAATCTCAATAGGCACGGTAACGTTCTCGAACGATTTGACCCTCGATCATGTAATTCATAAAGAAACTTAAGGTGCCCGTCACTGCAATGAATACTAATTCTTTTCTGTTAACACTATCTCATACTCTCGATGAATTGGTGAGGTTCGCGGAAGGTAAGGCGTTCGATAAAACATTTGACTTTATACCAATTGGTAACGCCCTCAAACGCTTTGCCGCCATACTTTAATATTCATACCGTGAATTAAGGTGTCTGCAGCCAAAACTGTTCATCGCAATTACTCCCCTAAGTACCTGGCCTGCCTCTCGGAGTTACTGGATATGGTGAAGCTATTGACTTCCAAAGGTGGTTCGATTTCCAAATGGGGTGGTAACGATCTCGGAAGGTTTGACCCTGGATCTTATATTTCAATCGTGGTATTAGGTGTCGCCACTAAAATGTATACCAATATCCTTGTCTGATTATGTAGTTATACTCTCGATAAAAAGTGTTAGGTTCTCGGTGGGTATGGCCGTCTGTAAATAGTTTAACTCCACACCAATAAATAACGATCTACAACGGTTTGACACTGTACATTAATACTCATACCGCGAATTAGGGTGTCTATTGACGATATTGATCCGTGTATTTACTCCCGGAATACCTGGCTTGACTTTCGGAATAACAGGAAATGTCAAGGTATTGACTTACCCGTTCGAATCACAAAGAGTGTGGCAACTTTCTAGAATTGTTTCACATGCAATCTTCTATTTCATACATGAAGTTAAAGTGCCAGTCACTAAAATGTATACTAATTTGTTACTTTGGACATGATGATATAATCTAGGTACTGCGCGTCAGTCCTTCGCTGCGTAAGGTCCCAAGTAAGACGTTTCACTTTATACCTATACGTAGCGCCCTCATTCGGATTGACACTCTACGTTAATATTCCAACCCTGAGTTAATGTGTCTATTGCCAACAATGAACAGGGCATTTAATCCGGGAATTTCAGGCTTGACTCTCGGTAGCATTGGATAGGTAAAGCTCTGAACTTATCCTTTCGACTCTCAGCGAAGGTGGTATCGTTCTCGAACTGTTGGACCTTCGATCTTCTAATTCATAAATGAAGATTTAGTGCCCGTCACTAAAATGGTGACTAATTTCTTTCCCTGAACATGAAGTTATTCTCTCGAAACGGCGAGTTTGCTTCTCCGATCGTAAGGCATTGGTAAAGTGTTTGTCTTTATACCAATTGGAATTGCTCTCAAACGGAATGTCGCTCTACATTACTATTCAAACTGATAATTAAGGTGTCGATAATCAATAGCGTACAGCGGAGTGACTGCCGGAATACCTGGTTTGACTTTGGGAATCACAGGATAGGTAAAACCATTGACTTAGCCGTTCGGCTCTCAAGAAAGGTGGTAACGCTCCCGAACGTTTTGACACTCGATATTCTAATTCATTGATGAAATTTATGTACCTGAAACTGAAATGTATACTAATTTGCTTCTCTGAACACGAAGTTATACTCACCACATGGCGTGTCAGGTTCTCGGAAAGTAAGGCCTTCCGTGAATGGTCTGATCCTATACATGTTAATAACGTTCTACAACGGGTTGCCTCAATTCTCTAATATTAGTACGGTGATCTAGTGTGTATATTGCCAATACTGTACTGCTGATTTACTACCGGAATGCTTGGTTGAACTTTCGATATCACAGGTTAAGTGAAGCTTTTGACGAAGCCGTTCGATTCCCGAAGAAGGTGGCAGCGTTCTCGAGANATTGACTTACCCGTTCGAATCACAAAGAGTGTGGCAACTTTCTAGAATTGTTTCACATGCAATCTTCTATTTCATACATGAAGTTAAAGTGCCAGTCACTAAAATGTATACTAATTTGTTACTTTGGACATGATGATATAATCTAGGTACTGCGCGTCAGTCCTTCGCTGCGTAAGGTCCCAAGTAAGACGTTTCACTTTATACCTATACGTAGCGCCCTCATTCGGATTGACACTCTACGTTAATATTCCAACCCTGAGTTAATGTGTCTATTGCCAACAATGAACAGGGCATTTAATCCGGGAATTTCAGGCTTGACTCTCGGTAGCATTGGATAGGTAAAGCTCTGAACTTATCCTTTCGACTCTCAGCGAAGGTGGTATCGTTCTCGAACTGTTGGACCTTCGATCTTCTAATTCATAAATGAAGATTTAGTGCCCGTCACTAAAATGGTGACTAATTTCTTTCCCTGAACATGAAGTTATTCTCTCGAAACGGCGAGTTTGCTTCTCCGAGTCTCAGGATAGGTGATGTTACTGACTTAGCCGTTCGAGTCACAGAGATGATGGTAACGTTCTCGATCGGTTTGACCCTCGATATTCTAATTCATTGATGAAATTTATGTACCTGAAACTGAAATGTATACTAATTTGCTTCTCTGAACACGAAGTTATACTCACCACATGGCGTGTCAGGTTCTCGGAAAGTAAGGCCTTCCGTGAATGGTCTGATCCTATACATGTTAATAACGTTCTACAACGGGTTGCCTCAATTCTCTAATATTAGTACGGTGATCTAGTGTGTATATTGCCAATACTGTACTGCTGATTTACTACCGGAATGCTTGGTTGAACTTTCGATATCACAGGTTAAGTGAAGCTTTTGACGAAGCCGTTCGATTCCCGAAGAAGGTGGCAGCGTTCTCGAGAGGTCCGAATCTCGGTCCTCTAATTCATACATGAAGTTAACGTGTCAGACACTGAAGTCAATGCTAATTTATTTCTCTGAACACGAAGTTATACTCTCGAAACATCCGGTTAATTTCACCATAGGCAAGGCTATCGGTAAAGTGTTTGACTCAATACCAATATGTAACGATCTATAACGGTTTGATGCTCTGTTTCAAAATTCACATCGTGAACTATGGTGTCAATTACCAATACCGTCGAGCCAACTTGCTCCAGGAGTACCTGGTTTGACTCTCAGAATCACAGGATAGGTGAATCTATTGACGCAGCCGTTCGATTCCCGAAGAAGGTAGGTACATTCTCTAACGGTTGGACAACCGATTATCTTATTCATACATGAACATAAGCTGTCCGACTGCTAAAATGTCTACTCATTTGTTCCTGAGAAACGGGAGCATGGCAATTGCTGCAGCGGGTTCACGGAAGGAAAGGTATTGGGTTAAATTAATGACTTTGTAGCAATAGGTAATGTCTCCTGTAGCTTGACTTTTTACTTTAATTCCATACCGTGAATTATTCGGTCTATTGCAAATACAGTTCAGCGAATTTACGCCAGGAATACCAGGTTTGACTCTCGGTGTCACAGGATAGTTGTACCTATTGTCATAGATGTGCGATTCTCAGAGATGGTGGTAACGTTCTGGAACGGCTTGGTTCCGATCTTCTCATTCATACATGAAAATATCGTGCCCGTCACTACAGTGTATACTAATTTGCGTCTCTGAACACGAAATATTGCTCTCGATGATGCGGGAAAGCTTCGCGGAAGGTAAGGCCTTCGATAAAACGTTTGACTTTATAGCAATTGGTAATGCTCTCAAACGGTTTGACGCTCTATTTTAATATAGGGACCGTGAATGGAGGAGTCTATTACAAATACTGTTCAGCCGATTTAGTTCTGTAATCCCGGGTTTGACTCCCGGAATCGCTGGACGCTTGAAGTTATTGACTAAGCCGGTCGCCTCCCACAGAAGGTGGCAAAGTTGTCGATCGGTTTGATACACGATATTCTAATTCATACATGAAATTAAGGTGCCGCCACTAAATTGCATACTAACTTGTTCCTCTCAGCACGAAGATATACTCTTGATACAGCGGGTTAGGTTCTCGAAGGTAAAGCCTTCCGTTAAAAATTTGACGCAATACCAAATGGTGGTATTCTTCGACGGTTTGACTCTCTGCTTTAGTATTCATTCCGTGAATTAGTGTTCACTGCCATTGCATTACAGCGGGCTGACTCCCAGAATACCGGTTCTGACCTTCGAAAACGCAGGATAGGTGTAGCTATTGATTATGGTGTTCGACTCTCGAAGAGGGTGGTCTCGTTTTCGGACGGGTTGTCCATAGATCTTCCCATTCGTACTTTAAAAATTTGTCCGTCTGCTAAAATC
>NIJG01000523.1:86345-101781 GCA_002201625.1 Euglossa dilemma
AGGAGATCGGGGGTTAAACCGTTCGAGAACGTTACCGCGTTCTGTGTGATTCGAAAGACCAAGTCAGTAGCTTCAGCTATCCTGTGCTTGCGAGAGTCAAACCAGGTGTCCAGGGAGTATATACGCTGAATACTTTTGGCAATGGATACCTGAATTCACGGTTTGAATATTCAAGAAGAGCGTCAAACTGTTTGAGAATATTACCAGTTCCTTTAAAGTCAAACGTTTTACCGAAGTCGTCACACTCCGAAAAGCTTGCCCGTTTCATCGTGAGTATAACTTCGTGTAGCGAGAAAGAAATTAGTCGACATTTCAGAGACAGGCAACTTAATCTCATGTATTAATTGGAAGATCTGGCGTCAAACCGTTCGAGCACGTTACCTACCTACTTTGAAAATCGGATACCTATGCCAATAGGTTCACCTATCCTGTGATTCCGTGAGTCAGAACGGGTGTTCCAGGAGCAAACGCACTAAACAGTGTTAGCAACAGTCATCTCATCTCAGGGTATGCATTATAGGGTGCACAGTCGAACCTTTGGTGAACATGACCAATTGTTAGAGAGACAAATCATTACTGGATACGTTATCCTGCGAGGATATATCCCGCTGTAGCAGGTGTCTTGCTCAGTGATCACGAAAACAAATTGATAGTCCTTTTAGCAGGCGGGCACTATAATTTCGTTTATTAATATGAGGATTGAGTATAAAAGTGCTCGAGATCGTTATCACCTTCTTTGAGAGCCGGACAGGTAAGTCACTAGCATCACCTACCGCGTGATTCCGAGGGAGAGACCAGGTATTCCAGTCGTAAATGCACACCACTCTATTAGCAAATGGACAGCATAATTAATTGAACATTAAAATAGAACGTCAGGCCGTTATAAACGATAACAATTGTTATGAATTCAAACGTTTTACTGAAAAACTTTCCCTCCGAAAGCCTAACGCGACGCAACGAGAGTATAATATGGTGTAAAAAGTAACAAATGAGTATACATTTTAGCGAGGGCATCTTAATATCGTGTATGAATAAGAAGATCGAGATTCAAAACTGGCGAGACCGTCACCACCTTCTTTGTGAATAGAACGGCTAAGTCAATAGCTTCACCTATCTAGAGATCCGTTGAGCCAAACCAGGCATTCCGGGAGTAATTCCGCTAAATGTTATGGGGAATTGACACCTTAATTCACGGCATGAGTATTAGAGCGGAGCGTCAAACCTTAGTTTAGTGTTCAAGGAAACAAATTAGTAGACACTTTAACAGATGGACACATTAATTGCATGCATCATTAGGAAGGTGGAAGGTAAAATCGACCGAAAATGTTACCACGACTTTTGACAGTCGCATGGTTAAGGCAATATCTTCAACTTTCCTGTGATTTCGAGAGACAATCTATGTATTCCCGGAGAAAAGCCGACGAACAGTATTGGCTAGAGACACCATAATACGCTGTATGAGTACTAAAGTAGAGAGATAAACCGTAAGAAAACTATACCAATTGGTATGACGACAAGAGTCTTACTGTACACCTTACTTCCCGCGCACCTATCCCGCTGTATCGAGGGCATAACATTGGGTTCAGAGAAAAATATTAGTATACATTTTAGTGACGGGATCCTCAATTTCGTGTATGAATTAGAGTATCGGCAGTCAAACCGCTTGAGAACGTTACTACCTTCTGTGAGAGGTGAACGGTGAAGCAAATAGCTTTATATACCCTGTAATTCCAAAAGGCAAACCAGGTGTGACGGGAGTAAATCTGCTGAACATTATTGGTAACAGATACCTTCATTCATGGTTTCAAAAGTAAAATAGAGCGTCAAACCGTTTGAGAACGTTACCACCTTCTTCGAGAGTCGAGCGGATAAGTTAAGATCTTCACCTATCCAGTTATTCGGCGTGTCGAACCAGGTATTCCTGGAGCAGGTCCGCTATACAGTGTTGGCATTTGACACCTTCATTCACGATATGAGAATTGAAGCTGACCGTTAAACCGTTGTAGAACGCCACTCACTGGTACGGTGATAAACCTTCTACCGATAGCCTTGCCTTCTCAGAAGCTATCCCACTGTATCGAGAGTATAACTGTGTGTCCATACAAAGACACTAGTATACATTTTAGTGATGGGCATCATAAGTCGATGTATGAATTAGAAGATAGAGAGTCAAATCGTCCAGAAAGATACCACTTTCTTCGAGAGACGCACAACTAAGTCAACAGCCACACCTCTCCTGAGATTCCGAGAGTGAAACCAGATATAGCGCCAGTAAATCCGCTGAACAATATGGGCATCATACACCGTACTTCGCGGTATAAATATTATAGTTCAGAGTCAAGCCTTTGTACATCGTTACGTACTGCTATGTTGTGAAACTTTTTACCGAAGGTCATACTTTCTGCGGTGCTAACCCGCTGTATCGAGATCATATCTTCGTGTTCAGTGATATAAATTAGTGTACACTTTAGCGACGGGCACGATAATTTCACCCATATACTAGAAGATCGAGAGTCAAACTGTTCAAGAACATCACAAGCATCTTAGGGAATACAACGGCTGCGTCAATGGCTTCACCTACAATTGTGATTCAGAGAGTCAAGCCTGATATTCCAAGAGAAATTCCGCTGAACAATATTGGCAATAGACAACTTATTTCACGGTTTGAATATTAAAGTAGAGAGACAATCAGTTGATGAACATAACCAATTGCTATAACGCGATACACTTTATCGCATACGGTACCTTCACGAACGTAACCCGCTTTATCAATGGCAGATTTCGTGTTCTGAGATACAAATTAGTAAACATTGTAGTGACAGGTACCGTAATTTCGCGTATGAATTAGAGGATCGAGTGTGAAACCGTTCGTGATCGTTGCTACCATCTTCGAAGACCGAACGGCTCAGTCAATAGCTTCACCAATCCTATGACTCTCAGTGCCAAACCAGATATTCCGGGAATAAGTACGGTGAACAGTATTTGCAATACACACCATAAATCACGATTTATCATTAATGTAGTTCGTCAAACCGTTTAACACCGTTATCATTTGCTATAAAGTCATACGTTTTACCAACTGCCTTACGTTCCGAGGAACTGACCAGCTGCATCAAAAGTCTAACTTCGCAGTCAGAGAAGCAAATTAGTCCACATTCTAGTGACGGGCACCACAATTTGATGAATGGAATATAAATATCGAGGGTCGAACCGAGTGAGAACGTTTACACCTTCTTTGAGATTCAAACGGCTAACTGAATAGCTTCACCTATCCAGCGATTCCGAGATGCAGACCAGGTACTCCGGTTCTTAGTGCGCTAAACAGTATTTGTAATGAGCAGCATAATTCACGGATTGAATATTAAAGTAGAGCGTCAAATCGTTTAAGATCGTTATGATCTGCTATATAGTGAAACGTTTTACCGGAGACCTATCCTTCCGCGAAAATCACTCACTTCATCAAGGGTATAACTTCGTGTCCCGAGAAAGAAATAGATCTTCATTTCATTGACGTGGACCTCAATTTTATGTATGAACTAGAAGACCAAGTGTCACACTGTTCTAGACAGCTGACACCTTCAATGATATTCGAACAGCTAAGTCAGTAGCTTCACATATTCTGTGCATCCGAGTCATTGCAGGTACTCCGGACGAAAATCGGGTGAACAGTATTGGCAATCGACTACATCGTTCACAGTTTGAATATTACTGTAGAGCGTCAAACCGTTTGAGAGCATTATCAAGTGGTATAAATTCAAACCTTTCACCGAAGGCCTAACTATCCGCGGATCACACAAGCTTCACCGATAGTATAAGTTCGTGTTCACAGAATAAAATGAGCCTTCGTTTTCGTGACGAGCACCTTAACTTCATGAACGAATTAGAAAGTCGAAGGTCAAGCTTCTCGAGAACGTTGCCACCTTCTGCTAGGGATGAATGGCCAAGTCAATAACTTCCCCGATCCTGAGAGTCCAAGAGTTAAACCAGGTATTCCAGGAGTAAATCCGCTTAACAGCAATGGTAATAAACACCTTAATTCACGGTTTGAATATTAAAATACAGCGTCAAACCGTTTGATAACAATACCAATTCGAGTAAAGTCATTCCATTTTTGAATACCTTACCTTCCGAGAACCAAGCCTGCTGTAGCGAGTGTCCGGCTTACTGTTAACGGAAACAAATTAGGAGCCTTTTCGCAGACGGAGACCACTTGTTTGTGTATAAGTATCAACATCAAGAGTCAATGCGTTCGAGAACGTTGCCTCCTTCTTTGAGAGTCGCAAATCTAAGTCAATAGCTGCACATATCCTGTGACACCGAAAAGTAAATCAGGTACTCAAGAATATATTGCGAATCGATATGTCTAGAGCCAATACCGTTCTGCGGACACTCTACTTTAATAGTCAATCCGCGAATTAAGGTGTCCATTGCCAATAGAATACAGCGGATTTGATCTAGATATTCCTGGTTTGACTCTCTGAATCACAAGTATAGTTGAAGCTATTGTCTAAGGTGTGCCAAACTCGAAGAAGGTGGTAACAACGTGGACGGGTTTGCCTGCCGATCTGCTCATCCATACATGAAATTAAGGTGCTAGACACTGCAATGTATACTAATTTGTTTCCGTTTGCACTAAGCAGCACTATCGCTGCTGCAAGTTATATTCGCGAAGGGTAAGGTAATTGGTAAAACGTTTCACTTTATAACAACTGGTAACATTCTAAAACGGTTTCGCGCTCTACTAAGGTACTAAAAGCGTGAATTAAGGAGTCATTGACATCCGGCAAACCTGGTTTGCCTATCGGAATAGCAGGATACCTGAAGCTATTGACTTAGCCGTTCGACTCTCAAAGAAGGCGGGATCGCTCTCGAACGGTTTGACTGTCGATTTTTCTATTGATACATGAAATCAAGGCGTCCGTCTGCAAAAATATCTACTAATTTGCTTCCGTGAGCTCGCTACAGCAGGATAAGGTCATGGCAGGTAAGACCATCGGCTAAAGGTTTGAATCTGTATCATTGTTTATAGTCCTGCAATGGATTGACATCCAAGATTCATATTCATACCGAGCATGAAGGTGTCAATTGACACCCTTATTCAGCAAATTTACTCCCGGAATACCTCATTTCATGTTCGGAATCACGGGATAGGTGAAGCTGTTGACCTAGACGTTCGAATGTCATAGAAGGTGGAACCGGTCACGAACGGTTTGACACTCGATCTTCTAATTCGTACATGAAGTTAAGGTGCCCGTCACTGATATGAATACGAATATCGTTCTCTGAACACGGAGCTATGCTCTCGATACTGCGGGTTAGCTTCTCCAAAGGAAGCGCTGTCAGTAAAGTGTTTGACTCTATACTACCAATAGCTGACTTTCTACAACGGTTTGATGTTTCGTTTTAATATTCACACCGTGAACTAAGACGTCTGTTGCCAAAACTGTTCAGCGCATTTACTTCCGGAATATCTGGTTTAACTTTCGGTATCACACGATGTGACCACTTATTGACTTAGCCGTTCATATCTCATAGAAGGTGGTACGGTTCTCGAAGGGACGGACACCCGATCTTCTAATTCATGTACGAAAATAAGTTGTGCCTCTGCTATAATGTCTACTATTTGGTTTCTGTGAGCAGCAAGCATGACACTCGCTACAGTGTGTTAGGTTCTCGGAAGGTAAGGCCATAGGTAGAATGTATGACTCTTTTTCAGTACGTGACGTTCCACAACACTTTGACTCAGGACTTCAGCATTTGTACCGTGAAATATGCTGTTTAGTGCTAATACTGAAGTGCGCATTTATTCCTGGTGTACCTCGTTTGGCTCCAGGAATCACAGGATAGGTGAAGCTATTGACGCAGCCGTTCCACTCTCAAGGAAGTTGATATCGTTCTCGAACGGTTCGACACTCGATCTTCAAATTCATAAATGAAATTGAGGTGGCCGTCACTAAAAAGAGTACTCATTTGTGTCTCTGAACACAAAGTTGTTCTCGCGATACAGCGGGTTAGGTTCGGCAAGTGTAATGTCTTAGGTAAAAGGTTAGACCTCATATCAATTGGGAACGCTCAGATACGGATTAACGCTCTACAGTAATATTCAAACCGCGCATAAAGATGTCTATTGCCAAAACACTTCAGCGGGCTATGTCCCGGAATACCTGGATTGACTCTGCGAATCACAGGATTGGTAAAGCTATTGACTTAGCCGTTCGTCTCTCACAGAAGGTGGTAACGTTCTCGAACTTTTGACTCTCGATGTTGATATTTATTCACAAACATATGGTGTTCGTCCGCTACAATGCTTACTAATTTATTTCCGTTGACATTAAACACGACTCTCGTAACAGGGGGTCAGGTTCTCGGAAGGTAAGGAATTGCTTTATGCGCTTTGGTAACGTCTTCCGTCAGTTTGACTGACTACATTAATATTCATACAGCGAATTCAGTTGTCAGTTGCCAATGGACTGCAGCGGACTTAATCCCGGGTTACCAGATTTGACTATCGGAATCACAGGAGAGGTGAAGCAATAGACTTATCCGTTTGACGCCCACAGAGGCTGATAACGTTCTTGAACGGTTTGACCATCTATATTCTAATTCATACACGACTTTAATGTGCCGTGACTAAATTGTATGTCAGTGCGTCCCTCTAAACACGAAGCTATACTCTCGATACGGCAGGTGAGCATCTCGGATGGTATGGCATTCGGTAACACGTTTGACTTTCTAGCAATTCTAACGTTCTCACAAGGTGTGACGCCCTATTTTAATATTCAATCCGCGAATGACGGTATGGATAGCTAATACTGCAAAGCGCATTTACTCCCGGAATATCTGGTTTGACTTCCGGAATCACTGGATGTATAAAGCTACTGATTTAGCCGTTTGATTCTCAAACAAGGTGGTAACTTTCTCGGACGGTTTGACGGTCTATCTTCTTACTTATAATAAAATTACGGTGCCCGTCACTGAAATGTATACAAATTACTTCCAATGAACACGAAGTTATATTCCCGATACAGCGGATTAGCTTCTCACAAGCTAGGGCTATGGGTAATGTGTTGGATTGTATACCAAAATGTTACGTTCTGCAAAGGTATGACGGCCTGCTATAATATTCGAACCGTGTATTATGCCATCTATTGCAAATACTGATCAGCAGATTTACTCCAGGTATACATGCAATGACACTCGGAAACGCAGGGTATGTGAAGCTAATGCCTTAACCGTTCGAATCTCAAAGAAGGTGGTAAAGATCTCGAAAGTCATGACGCTCAATCTTCTAATTCATACCTGAAAGTAAGGCGGGTGTCTGCTAAAACGTCTACTAATTTATTTCCCTGAAGGCCAAGTTATACTCTCGATACAGAGGGACAGCTTCCTCGAAGGTAAGGCCATTGGTAAAGTGTATGACTCGTTACCAATTTGTAACGTACTACAATGCTTTGATACTGTACGTTAATATTCCAACCGTGAATTAACGTGTCTATTGCGAATTCTGTTCAGCGGATTTAGTCCTGAAAAACCAGGCTTCACGCTCGGATTCACAAGATGGGTGAAGAAGCTGACTCAAACGTTCGACTTTCAACGAAGGTGGAAACCTTCTCGTGGGGTTTGACACTCGATCATCTTTTCAATACATGGAATTACGTTGCGCGGCACTAAAATGTATACTAGTTTCTAGCACCGAACACGATGTTATACTCTCGATGAAGCGGGCGAGGTTCGCGGAAGGAAAGGTGTTCGGGAAAGCGTTTGACTTTATAGGAATTGGTATCGTTCTCAAACGGTCCGACGCGCTATTATAATATTCAAATCGTGAATTAAGGTGTCTATTACCAAAACTGTTCAACGGATTTACTCCCGGAATACCTTCTTTGACTATCGGAATCGAGGGATAGCTGAAGCCATTTACCTAACCCAACGTCTCTCACTGAAAGTGGCAACGTACTACAGCGGTTTAATTCTCGATCTTCTGAGTCGTACATGAGTTATCGGTGACGCCACTAAATTGTATACTAATGTGTTTCCCTAAACACGTAGCTAAACTGGCAATACGGCGGGTTAGCTTCTCGGATGGTAAGGCCTTCGGTAGAAAGATCGACTTTACAAAAAACTGGTAACGCTCTCAAGCGGTTTGACGCTCCAGATTAATATTCGAACCGTGGATTAAGGTGCCTAATTCCAATAATGTTCAGCTGTCTAACTCTCTGAATGCCTGGATTGACTTTCGGATTCAAAAGATAGGTGGAGCTGTAGAGTTAGCCGTTAGACACTCAAGGAAGTTGGTAACGTACGCAAACGGTTTGTCGCTCGATCTTCTACATCATACAAGAAGTTAAGGTGCGCGACAATAGGATATATACTAATTTGTATCTCTGAAAACATAGTTATACTCTCGGTACAGCGGATGAGGTTCGCGGAAAGTGAGGCCCCCGGTATAAGGTGTGACACTCTACCAATTGGTAACCTTCTATAATGGTTTGACTCTGCACATTGCCAATACTATTGCCAATTCCGGTCAGTGTACTTACTCCCGGAATGCCTGGTTTGAATCGCGAAATCAAGGTATGAGCGATGCTAATGACTCAGCCGTTCGACTCTCAAAGAGGGTGGTAACGTTCTCAATCGCCCTGACGCTCTATTTTAACATATGAACCGTGAAAGATGGCTTTACTGCCAATACTGTTCAGCAGATTTACTCCCGGAATACCTGGTTTGACTGTCGGAATCGCAGGATATGTGATGCGATTTCCGTATCCGTTGGTCTCTCACAGAAGGTGGTATCGATCTAGACATGTTTGACCATCGATCTCTTAAATCATGCATGATATTAAGGAGCTGGTCACTAAAATATATAATAGTTCGTACCTCTGAACACGGTGTTTTACTCTCAATACAGCGGGGCAGTTTTCCGATGGGTAAGGATTTCAGTAAGAAGTTTGCCCCTATACGAAAATGTAATGTTCCGCAGCGGCTTGACGGACTGCTTTGGCATTCAAACCGTGCATTGAGGCGTCTATTTCCAATACTGTTCTGCGGATTCACTCCAGGAATACGTGGTTTGACGGGCGGATTCACAGAATAGGTGAAGCAATTGACCTAGCCGTTCGATCCCCAATGTTGGTGGTAATATTCTCGGACTGTTTGAAACTCAATCCCTATAATTGATACCTAAAATTAAGGTACCCGACACTAAAATGCATACGAATTTTCTTCTCCGAACACGAAGTTCTACTCTGGATACGGCGGGTTCGCTTCTCGAAAGCAGGACTTTCTGCGCTGAGTTTGACACTATACTAATTCGTATCGATCTACTTTGGTTTGAATCTGTTTTTTAGCATTTATTCCGCGAATTGGGTATATAAGTCCAATACTGTAATGCAGATTTACTCCCGAAATACATGGTTTGAATTTCGGAGTCACAGGATAGGTTGTACTATTGATGAAGCTGCGCGTCTTGCAAAGCAGGTGGTACCCTTTCCCGAACGACTAGACTCGTGAATTTCATATTCATGCTTGAATGTAAGGTTTCCGATTGATAAAATGTCTGCTAATTTAATTCCGCAACCTCTGGTCAAAACACTCGCTGCAGCGGATTAGGTTCTCGAACGGTAAGGCCATCTGTAAAAAGTTTGTCGCTATACCAATGGTTAACATCCTGCAATGGATTAACTCCCTACATGTATATTCATAACGTGAATAAAGGCGTTTATTGACAATTCGGTTCAGCATATTTACTCCCGGAATACCCGGTTTGAGTCTCAGACTCCGACGATAGGGTAAGCCATTGACTTAGCTGTTCCACTCACCTAGAAGGTGGTAACGTTCACGAACGGCTTGACTCTCGATCTGCTTATCCGTACATAAAATTTAGGTGTCCTATGCGCTACAGTGCTGTCTTATTAGTGGGCCGAAAATTAAGCTAGTCTCTCGCTACACCAGGTTACATTCTCGCATGGCAAAGCTTTCGGCAAAAAGTTTGACTCAATTCATACATGAAGTAAAGGCGCCCGTCACTGAAATAAACACTAATTTCTTCCTCTGATCAGGAGGTTTTACTCTCTTTACAGCGGGTTAATTTTTCGGAGGGTAAGGCCTTCAGTAAAACGTTTGACTTTATAATAATTGGCAACGATCTCATACGGTTTGACGCTCAATTTTAATAATCAAACCATGAATTAAAGTGTCTATTGCCAGTACCGTTCCGCAGATTTGCTCCTGGAATACCTAGTTTGGCGCTCCGAATCACTGTTTACGTGATGCTCTTGACTTATCCGCGCGACTCTCGATGAGGTTGGTAACGTTCTAAAACTGTTTGACGCTCTATTTTGCTATTGAAGCCGTGAATGAATGTGTCTATTGCCAATACAGTTTATCAGATTTACTCCCGTTACACCTGGTTTGACTTTCGGAATCACAGGGTATATGAAGCTATTTCCCTCGCCGTTCGCCTCTTACAGAAGGTGGTAACGTTCCCGATCGCTTTCGTCCGCGATCTTCTAACTCATACATGACATAAATGTGCCCGTCACAAAAATCTAAACTAATTCTCTTCTCTGAGCACGAAGTTATACTGTCGATCCAACTGATTAGTTTCTCGGAAGGTAAGCCCATCGGTAAATAGTTTGACTCTATACAAATCCGAATCGTTATGCAACAGTTTGTCTCAGCACTTTAATCTTTATACCGTCAAATAGCGTACCTAATACCATACTGTACGGCGAATATACACCCGGAAAACCTGGCTTGACTCTCGGAATCACACGGTTTCTGAGGCTATTGACTCAGCAGTTCGAGTCTCAAGGAAGGTTGTAACGTACTCACAAAGTTTGCCCCTCGATCTACTAATTCATACATGAAATTAATGTGGCCGCCACTAAAATGTATACCAATTTCTTTTCTGAACACGAAGTTATACCCTCAACACACCGGGCTGGGTTCGCGGATGGTAAAGTATTGGGTAAAAAGAATGGCTTTATTCCATTTGGTAATGTTGTCCGAATGTATGGACCTCAACCTGAATATTCACGCTGTGAATTAAGCTGCCTATTGCCAATTCAGTTCACTGTACATAGTCTCGAAATACCTGGTTTGACTCTCGCTATCGCAGGGTAGGTGATGCTATTGACTTACTTGTGCGACTTTTAAGAAAGGTGATAATGTTTTCTAACGGGTTGACCATCGATCATCGAATACGTACCTGAAATTGTGGCGGTCGTGAATAAAATATATACTAATTTGTTTCTCTGGACACAAAGTTATACTCTTCACCGGATTCACACCCAGAATACCTGGCTTGGCTCACGGAATCACAGGATAGGTGAATCTACTGACTAAGCTGTGCAACTTGCGATGAGAAAGATAACGTTCTGGAACAGATTGCCAGTAGATCGTCGAATCCATACTTGAAATTAATGTGCCCGTCGCCAAAATGTAAACTAATATGTTTTTCTAAGAGCAAAGTTATACACTCGATACAGCGGGTTTGTTTTACGGTGGGTAAGGTCTTCGGTAAAACGTTCGATTTTATAGCAATTGGTAACGATCTCAAACGTTCTGACGCTCTATTTTAATATCCAGTCCGTGAGTTAATGTGTCTATTGCCAATACTGGCCAGCGGATCTTCTCCTGGAATACTAGGTTTGACTCCCGGAATCGCATGATAGTTGAAGCTATTGACTTAGCCGTTCGACTTCCAAAAAGGTTTGTATCGCTTTCTATCGGTTTGACTCTCGATTTTGGTATTTATAAATGAAATTGTGGGGTCCTCTATTAACATGTCCACTACTTTGTATCCGTGAACATTAAGCAACACGCTCAGTGCAGGGGATAATTTCTCGGAAGGTAAGGCAATTGCTAAAAAGGATAATTAAAAGGATAAATAAAAGCCAACGGATAAAGTCATTACTTTAATTTTCATACCGCGAGATATGGTGTTTATTGCCAATGCTGTTGTTCGGATTGACTCCCGGAGTACCTGGTTTGACTATCGAAATATCAGGATAGCTGACGCTATTGACTTACCTGTGCGTCACACAAAGGTGCTTGCAACGTTCGGGGACAGTTTGCCTATCCATATTCTAATTTACACATGCAATTAATGTGCCCGTCACTATAATGTATACAAATTTGTTTCACTGGACACGAAGTTATACTCTCGGCACACCGTGTTTGGTTCTCGTTAGGTGAGGCCTTCGGTAAAACTATACCAGTAAGTATCATTCTACAACGGTTTGTCTTCGTACATTAATATGTATATCGTGAGCCAGGGTGCCTATTTCCAGTTCTGCGCAGCGGATTTACTCACGAAATACCTTGATTCGCTCTCGGTATCATAGGATAGGTGAAGTTATTGACTTAGACGGTCGCCACTAAAAGAATGTTGTATCGTTCTCGCTCGGTTTGATCCTCGATCTCCTAATCCATAGATGAAATTAGTGTAATAGACACCAAAATATGTATGAATTTGCTTCTCTGAACACGAAGTATTACTCTGGATATAGCGGGTTCGCTTCTCAGATGGTAAGGTTATCGGTTAAAAGTTGGACCCTATTCCAGTACGTGACGATGTTCAACAGTTTGTCTCCGAACAGAAATATTTATACCGTGAAATAGGATGTCTATTTCTAATAATGTAAAGCATATTAACTCCCGGACTACATCGTTTGCCTCTCGGAATCGCAGGATAGGTGAGTGTGACGAGCAAACTGATAGACCATCAGAGACGGTGTTAACGTTCTCGGATTCTTTATCCCTCGATCTCCTAATTCATTCATGAAATAAGGATACCTGTCACTAAATTGTAAACTAATACGTTTCTCTGAACGCGAAGTTATACATTCGATACGGCAGATTAGGTTCTCGTAGGACAACGCCATCGGGAAGAAGAATGACTGTAAACATATTGTTAAAGGTCAACAACGGCTTGACACTGTACGTGAATAGTTAGTGCATAGTTCTCGGTTTGAATAGGAAGGTATAGCGTCAATCATTTTGTGAACGTTACCAATTGGCATAACGTCAAACGTTTGACCGAAAGCCTTACATTCTGCGGAAGTCACCGGCTTCATCTAGAGTAGGAGTTCCTGTTCACAGAAAAAAATTATTATTCATTTCAGTGACGGGCACCAAAATTTCATGTATGTATTAGCAGATCGAGTGGCAAACCGTTCGAGAACGTTACTCGGCCTCATTGGGAGATGAACATTCGTGAAATTTACCACTCCCATTTTGAGTCGAACGGGTAAATCAATAGTTTCACGTATCCTGCTATTCCGAGAGTCAAGCCTTTGTATTCCAGGAATAAATCCGCCGAGCAGCAGTGGCAATATACAGACTGTTTCCCGGTCTGAATATTAGAGTTGACTGTCAGTCCGTTGGAGGACACAACCAATAGCTATATAGCTATACTTTTCAGCGAGTAGCTATCCTTCCCAGAGCCTAACACGCAGGAGCGAGTAACATGCTTAGTGCTCACGGAAACAAATTAGTAGACATGATAGCAGAGGTACACCTTATTTTCATGTGCCAATTAGAAAATCGAGTGTCAAACCGTTCGAAATCATTCCCAACTTCTTTGGGAGTCAAACGACTATGTCTATAGCTACACCTATCCTGTGATTTCGATAGTCAAATTAGTTATTTCTGGAGTGAATCCACTCCACAGTATTGGCAATTGATACCTTAGTTCTCGGTATGAATATTAAAGTAGAATGTCAGTCCGTCGGAGAACTTTACAAATTCGTATAGAGCCATTCCTATAACCGAATACATTACGTTTCTAGAACCCAACCCGCTGTACTGAGAGTCATACTCACTGCTCACTGAAACCAATTAGTAGAGATCATAGCAGAGACACAGCCTTTTTTCATACATGAAATATAAAATTGAGTGTCAATCGGCTCGAGAACGTTCGCACCTTCAGTGGGAAGACGAACGGATAAGTCAATAGCTTCACGTATAATGCGATTCCGAGAGTCAAACAGGTACTGCGGGAGTAAAATCGCTGAGCAGTATTGGCAATAGATACATTAATTCATGACTTGAATACTAAAGCAGAGTGTGAAAGCGTTTGAGAGCGTTACCAATTGGTATAAGGTCTAACGTTTTACCGAAGTCCTTACCTTACACGAACCTAGCCCGCTGTAACGAGTGTCTGGCATAGTCATCAGGAAACAAATTTGAAGACATTTGAAAGTAAGGTTCTCGTGTGCTAAAATGTCTTCAAATTTGTTTTCTGATAAATTCGAAAATCGGGTGTTAAATCGTTCTAGATCGGTCCCACCTTCCTTGGGAGTCAAACGTCTATGTCCATAGCATCACCTATCCTGAGATGCCGATAGTCAAATCATGTGTTCCGGCAGTCATTCCGCTGAACAATATTGGCAATGGTCAAATCATTTGACGATGAGAATATTAAAATAGAGCGCCAAACCGTTCGAGATCTTTACCACCTTCTTTGAGAGTCGAACGGCTGAGTCAATAGCTTCTCCTATTCTGTCATAACGTAAGTAAGACCATGTATTTCTGGAGTAAACCCCAGAGCAGCATTGGTATCGGCAACCTCAATTTACTGTTCGAATATTGATGTACAGAGTCAAAGCGTTGTAGAACAACGCTTACGGGTATAGAGTCAAACGACTTACAGAAGTCCTTATCCCTTGAATAGATAACCCGTCGTATCGATAGTAAAACATGGTGTCCAGTGGGACTGGTTACTAGACATCCTAGTGCCGCACACCTTAACTTCATGTATGAATATGAAGATCGTGTGCCAAGCAGTTCGAGAACGTACCCAGCTTCTTCGAGAGTCGAATGGCTGAGTCAATAGCATTACCTTTACTTGTGATTCCGATAGCCGAGCCTGCCATGCCAGGGGTAAATCGGCTGAAAAGTATTGGCAATAGACACCTCAATTCATGGTGTGAATGTTACAACAGACCGTTAACCCTTTGTAGAACGCTACTAATTGGAATAGAGACAATCCTTTTACCGAAAAACTTACCTCCCGAGAAGCTAACCTGCCGTTTCGAGAGTATAACTTTGACCTCAGCGAACGAAATTGGTATTCATTTCAGTGACGGGCACCTTCACTTCATGTAGCAATTAGAAGATCTTTTGTCAAACCGTTCCAGAACGTTACCACCTACTTTGAGACTCGAACGGCTGAGACTATAGTTTCATCTTTTCTTGTGATTCCGAGAGTCAAACCTGGTATTCGAGGCGCAAATCCTCGGCACAGTATTGGCAAGATACACCTTATTCACGGTATGAACATTGAAGTAGAAGGTCAGGCCGTCGGAGAACATTACCATTTGATATAATGTCCTTCTTGTTACCAAATACATTACCATCCAAGAACATAACCCGCTGTAGTGAGTGTCATGCTTGCTGTCCTCGGAAACCAATTAGTAGACAATATATCAGA
>NIJG01000524.1:24850-39647 GCA_002201625.1 Euglossa dilemma
CGGATCCAACTATATCCACGAGGGAACAGGCTACCAGGATGAAAATTGACCATACAACAATATTGCGACATCTTTCTGACTTCAAGGTGAAGAAAATGGATAAGTGGGTACCGCACGAACTAACTGAGCGAAATAAGCTGGATCGGTTGAACGTATGCTCATCGTTACTATCCCGATTACAACGAGAGCCATTGAAATATGAAGTTTTGCAGCACCCAGCCTATTCACCGGATCTCTTGCCAACCGACTTTCATTTTTTTAAACATTTAGAACTGTTTTTAAGAGCTAAACGGTATGAAAATGAAGACAGTTTGAAATATTCGATGTCAGAGTTTATTGATTTTAAAGACCAGAATTTTTTTAAGAAAAGCATCTATGCTTTAAAGTCTTGTTGGGTAAAGTGTATTGAAACGAATGGAGCATATTTTGATTAAATAAACAGCTTTTGAAGAAGGATATGCAGTTTTATATATTCGCTTAAAAATCCGACATTTCATATGCACCAACCTAATAGTTCTTCAGAATCGATATTCTACTGATTTTATACCGATTTTAAATGTGATTAATTCGATAAATACGTGTAATTGCTGACTTATTGAGTATTTATCAATTTAACCGGTGAGTTTATATAATTCCCAACTCGTAATGGCGAATGTGATAAATATGTTGACCGATTGAGCCAGTAGAATACAGCACAGTGTTTTGAATAACATAGTTACTAGTTAGACTGGTTGTTTTTCACACTACCCTTGGACACCATGACACGAGAGGCTGTGAATAACGATATTTTATAATTTACAATGAAAAATTTAGTAAATTTTAAGTCACGCGAATGTAACCCGAATTTATCCAAACTTAGTGATGATTATATATAATAACCGGCAATTATATATAATCACCGTGATTTTGAGAAACAGTAGCCAAGTAGCCATCATATGTTACCTCACACACTGCTATGTGTATGTATCTACGAGCAGAGTACAATTGTATAGTCTCTAAAGTAATGCACATTACCCTCTATGTAAAAAAAAGTTATTCCAGATCTTTGTTACTAAGATATATTAAAAAATCATCGGAATCGAATGATAAGTTCATTACCAAGTTCTTAAACAAATTGCACAGCTAATTATAAAAGCCTAATTATGCAATTTTGTACATTTCTCTCCTATATTAATCGAGCAATAAAAACTGACAGAATATTCTTCACTCTGCCATTTTATCTATTAGATCTAATGAATTTTACTTGCAAAGCATAATCAGCAAAATCAAAATGTTACTTGTTGGCATGTTTCAGGAGAGCATTCGACACGAGAGGTGTCTCTTTAATCGAGAAATCACGTTCAAAGCGGCGCAAACTGGAGGTCGTCGCTAATGGGAAATTCGTATTCGCATGTTCGCAACTACTGCGAATTTGACTTTTACGTCAATTATAAACTCGTACCAATCGGCGTGTATGTCTTGAGAAACGATGCGTCGAGTTCTAGACAAAGCCTAGAGCGTTCCGTTCCTCGAAATCGGTACGTTGCGACCACACTTGACGGATACTGAATTCTACCAAACAATTTAAAATCGATTAAACTCTCAAATTTCCGATCTCTCCAATGTTCCATGCCTTCGAGGCGTTTAGAAACTGATCGAATTTCGATATAAAATAATTCAAAATATTTGCACTACGTAGTTAATTCGATACACGCTGCTATTCAGTTTGTCAAGGAAAATTCTCTCCAGAAATACTACGTAAAGTGCTTTTCAAACGATTGACAACGAGTATACGATAAAAGGATTTAATGAATAATTTAACTCACTAGCGCCACGTCAATATAAAACGTAATGTAAATATATTTGCTAATTTTAATTATATAAAATTATAAGTAAACTTAATCATCATATTAACAGATATAAATTATATAATAGATATTATACAGATACATATTATTAATAATAGGTAATAATAGATAATAATAATAATATTAATAATAAATGTTATATAGATATAACAGTAATAAATATTAATAATAGATATAAATTATGTAGGAATTATTGAATGGTTGACGGAAGTGAAGACTCTTTTTTTTAATAATAAAGGTGGTTTAATCAAAATAATAACTAGACTTACTAGACTAACTATAATATAATATAATAATATATCTTTATTATCTTAATATCTTATATTAATATATCTTTTCTTCGATCATGCTTTTGGTCACGTATTCTAAACATTCTACATTCTTCCTTCTCCAATCATGCTTTCCTCACGTATCCTAAACATTTATTCCGTTCGCATTTCTAGATTCTCCAATCATGCTTATCTCACCTAAACATTCGGCACTATCGCAGATAAACACGTTCATCCGATCTTCTTGTACACGGTCACATTAATCTATCGCTCAGTCTATCACCTCGTGCGCCATTCCCACAATTATGATTTAATATGCAGTAAAAAAATTGTTCACAAGTGTTATTAAATTTCCTGTAATTATTTTATTAAAACATTAGGATAAAAGGTTGTCTCCTAAACTGGTAGGAAATCTATTGCGATTAGCGATATCGATCGACATCTAAACTTAATGAGACAAATAAAAGAAAAAGATCTTTTAACAGATATTACAAATTCTACGAATCGAAAAAGTAGATATTAAGTCTCGTTTTCAATTTCAAATTTATAATCCTTAAACATTCTTCATACTTTTCTGAGTATACTGTAAACAGTAAGTAGTTTTTGTTTGTTCAAATTGTTCTCAATGCTTTCACGAATAAGCGTTATACCATAAGTTCTAAGACGATTATCCATTTAACTCCATATCTTTGGTAAATGTAATGTAAATATCGTGGATGTCGTTGAATTATTTTCTAATTTTATGTATATAATCTACAAATCGTTTTTCTTACTAGGTGCATCATCACGTTGACTGCCGTGTCACCCGTATTCGGATGACGCTTATTTGAGTGCTTACAATGTAGATTTTTAAGTATTTCGAAAGTTATTTCACAAAATATGAGACGATTGAATTGTCATAAACATTTTTTTTTTAAATTATTTCAATGAAATGTTTTAAAACAGTCTAAACAAAGTTAAGGTTGAGCAGGGCAATCTGGGCGAAAAGTTGTGGTTTTTTTAATATGTGCTCGTACCTTTGATCGGTCCGTATGGAGTGTTTTATTTTTATAGAAATAGAATTATTTTATAGAAAAGTTTATCTGCAAGTTGTAGACATACGTTGTGTGCCAATCCCGTTTCTCTAATCCCGTCAGCAGACTTTCCAGAGTAAATTTTCATTGACCACGTATATCCTTCGCTTGAGTATAATTTAAATAATTTAATTCCGTACTTATGTGCTTTATTCGGTATATACTGTTTGAAAATGAGTCCTCCGCGCCATGGAATCAACGATTCGTCGATGACAATGTTTATCCCAGGCGTGAACGTTTCTTAATATTTTTTTTGAAGTTTATCGAAAAGCTGAAGTATTTTTCCAAATCGATTTTCAGGGGCAGTAGACATATTATCAGTAAAATGAATGTTTCTAAATAGTGATTGAAATCTGTTTTGTGACATAATAGTACGAGGTGAAGGAAACTTATATAATGGGCTTTTCGACCAATAATTAGATACAGGGTTTGCTTTTATTGCTAGAAAATCGTGGAGTAAGAATAATTGCTTCCTTCGAACCGATAAGGAAGTGAATCAAAGTCATTCCGATGATGTAGCATTCGAACTTCAGTCTGAAGGGTGCGCTGTATAGCATCTTGCATGGCCTGACGCAGATTTTCTTACAAACTAGCGTGGCAGTCAACGCGTTAAATGATATTATTCACGCAAATAATATGTAACGTACATATATAACCATACTGAAAGGGTTAAAGTACAAACAAGTGTTCATGAATCATTGTCTATAAAATCAGTTCGCGAATTATCTCGTTTTATACGATCAACTTATTATCCTTTTCTCCATTCCTTTTCGTACTTTCACGTTTTGCTTTTTCAATTCTTCTTGCCATTTTATCCTTAGCCTCTCCTTTCTACCTCCACTTGTTACACGTATACTTTACGTTTATCTGCTTTCTCGCTGATCCCACGTTATTCCTCTCTCCCTACCTAACGAGTGTTTGGTAAGATCTCTTTCGTATTATTCAACGAGAACTAGCAGAAAATATAAATAACTGCACGCGAATGAGATGTGATTAAAATAGGATGAAAAGAGATTTTAGAAAAAAGAAAAAGAACTCGCATGAGATCTCGTGAGCATCGACGTTTCACAGCCATTCACAGCCACCTGATCACGTGAACGTTTTGTCTATAGCTTCTGTTTTTTTTTCGTTGAACGGAGTATAGATCTTGATTTATCGTCGATCTATGACAGTGATGGCGAACCTCTTTGAAAAGTGGGTCAAATTTTGTTCATTATTTTTTCTAGCACTATCTCGTGGGTCACTTTTTATATTTTTTAAATATTTTTAATTGTCTGTTTTCTATTTCGTGATATGAAAAATAAGTTTAGAAAAATGAACTCATGGATCATTTAAAAAGCTCGCCAGTGTCTGACCGGTAGGTCATAGAATCGCTATCACTCACCTGTGACATTCCTAATTATTTAAAACTTGATATAGTTATAGACGAAGTTATAAGGAAACTTATGCGAATGTATTCAGTTTTTATAATATAATATGATAAAAATTGTGACATTCGTGGTCGCGGGGACTCATCGTAAAAATGCATTATGACATAACAAAAATAGAATTTTTTACCACACGAAATGATGGCAGTATTGCAGTACAAAAGACAATCACTTTTATCGTTGATATGTAAAGGAAGACTAGGTTAAATACGTCTATTACTCGGTGGCTAATTGTACTTTACTCGGTTCAGTATGATATTCTTTCCGCACGCCGGTCTTGTCTCTGATATTATCCCTTAACATACAATGACGAGTTAGACTCGTCATTCATTTCAAAGCCCTTCTTTGACTTCGGTAAGTATTTCTCTCCATTGTATATCAAGAGACAAGTTTTATGAATCAATATTATCAATAAAAATCCAATACTTTTTAAAAAAATATATTCCTTTCCAGCTTCCATTCTCTAGTTCAACTTAGCGAAATAAAATAATATTTTTCAATCGCATCAAGGGTATTTAATTTGTCAGAGGGTTAATACTTTAACATGGGCATAAGATATTCATAAAATTCTTGTACTCGAATAATACATCATAAGCCTACGAATGAGAGTAATACTGCATGAGTAACCCATGATTATTTTCTTTTATATTTCATAAATATCGAACACATATTTAATATGTATGAAATGTATATAGTTAAACAAAATTAGGAATTAGACTTTCATCGGAAGAATCTGAAGTTAATGCCTTAACACGTTGCCGCAAATGACGGCTATAGCCATCGTGTACGTTTTAATCAGTTAAAAAGAGAACACCGTTAGTACGAACTGTAAGAATGATATGATGAGCAAATGACGGTTATAGTCGTCAAGAGTTTTTCTTTAAAAACTGTGGCCAAATGTGATAATTTTCACTTCCAAACATACAACTTAACATAAGCAATTGAAAAAAATGTGTTTCTGAGCACGATCGTCAAATTAAAAATATGCGGCAACGTGTTAAGGATAGATTTACGCTGTTGCATCTTATTTCTGGCTGCTTTGTCTCACTTTTTCTCGATGTTACGTTCGCTTTCGTTGTCACACGATGCCATAAGATCAGGTTAATAGGAAGGGGTAATTTCTGCCAATAAGGGAAACGGATTCACTCTACTTTTCCCATCGCGTTAATATTTGTGGGTTGGTAAAGGTTGGTGGGAATTCAGTTCTACACTTTTCTCAGCGGACTTCAAATGAGCAACGCATAGTAGACACCTGTTTGAAAATACGCTGGTGAACTGTGATACTGTGGTTACAGATCGGTCTAATCGCCATTTTGGTATCTTTGGGGTTAACCTTTTGTGGACGAGAAACGAAGCTAACAATACGTTCGATGTATACTAAACGATTAAAAATAACAAATCGAGAGAAATTCTCCGAATTAAAAAATATGCACGACACTGATGATAAAGTTAAAGTTATTTTTCGCTATATTCCATGCAGATTTTATTTTGAAAAATTAAAAAACTTCCACGTATATTATGACATTCGTCCGCAAAGAGTTAAACTCCGGTCGACCGTTCTTTGAACCGTGCTTTCAAAGGTGGGTTCTTTTTTGTCTATTTGTCGTCAAAATCAAGCGCATCGTCGCTTTGTTTTGAGACTCAGGTTATCGCCGCTACGTGCTCCTCATTATCCGCCTTATCGGTAACCAGAGCTCGCTTATTCCTCCAGATATAAAAAATCAAATACTTCGTGAAATTTTCTTTCCTTCAATATCCAAAATACAATTATATTTTCAAGTATCGAATTATACACGGTGGTTCGCCATACACTCGTGATATTGATGAACATAGATTTTAACCCATTTGCATCTTCGCTCTAAAGAGCGTCTTTCAAACCTATGATTGAAGTTAAGCGTAACAAACAAATTCTTGTTTATATTTAATCCAAAATTTATACGTATTCTAAAATAAAATCATTTTATACGACGTTATAACATAAATGTTTAATTTTTTAGGTAGTTGCACGGTAAATAAATTTCAAATAGATAAGTAACAGTTATTGCGTGCGAATTACTCTGCTTAATGATGCAAATAGCTTAATATATATATGTATTAGGTTGGTGCATATGAAATGTCGGATTTTTAAGTGAATATATAAAACTGCATATCTTTTTTCAAAAGCTGTTTATTCAATCAAAATATGCTCCATTCGCTTCAATACACTTTTCCCAACGAGACTTTAAAGCATAGATGCCTGTCTTAAAAAAATTCTGATCTTTAGAATCAATAAACTCTGATATCGAATTTTTCAAACTGTCTTCATTTTCATACTGTTTAGCTCGTAAAAACAGTTCTAAATGTTTAAAAAAATGAAAGTCGGTTGGCGAGAGATCCGGTGAATAGGCTGGGTGCTGCAAAACTTCATATTTCAATGGCTCTCGATGAAATCGGGATAGTAACGATGAGCATACGTTCAACCGATCCAGCTTATTTCGCTCAGTTAGTTCGTGCGGTACCCACTTATCCATTTTCTTCACCTTGCCAATTTCAGAAAGATGTCGCAATATTGTTGTATGGTCAATTTTCATCCTGGTAGCCTGTTCCCTCGTGGATACAGTTGGATCCGCTTCCACCAATACCTTCAGATCATCATTTTTCACAGACGTTTTGGGTCTCCCACGCGGATCATTTTGTCGTGAAAAATCACCGGACCTAAATTTTTCAAACCAACGCTGCACTTTTAGATCATTAACTGTATTCTCCCCAAACGCTTGGTTTATGTTGCGTGCAGCTCTTGCAGCATTATTACAAAGTTTATACTCATACAAAAAAATTATACGAATATCGTTTAGATTCATATCGGTACAAAATTTAAATCAAATAACAAAATGGAACACTTTCGAGAAAATCTCCTTTGTTGAAATGTGACTCTGGCAATGGACAGTACGACTATGAACGAGGTTATGCCAGAACCAAAAGTATAACGAAAACAGGAAGACAAACGTTAGCATATAAAGAAATCCGACATTTCATATACACTAATCTAATATATATATCGATGTAACAAAAGAGTGATGTTGAGTTGGACGAGTGTGTATAGAATATCAGTATGAGCGAATTTTGTTAAGAAATCATGACATCTTTGTTAATGTTGTAATTATTAAATTTACCGTACATGTAAGTGTAATACTGTGGAAAATGATATGTTAAATAGCACGAGCAGAAAAAATTTACGAAGATGTTTCTTACATAGAAACACGTATCGTTAGACATGATTTTCCAAGCACTTGCGATTATCTCACAATAAGATGCTTTTAACAAAAGTTACCATATTTCCTATGTTTTATAGAATTTCAGGAAAGGATTGCAAAAAAAGAAATAGTTCTTTTAAAGTTCAATTACATTTTTTTAATGGCATTTTAGATTTTTGACTTAATAATATTTTAGTTCGTATCTAGACAAATTCAACGACCTTCGCATGCTTTTGAAAATAGAGAAGTGAAAATTGAAACGAAAAATGACAATCAGCACGAATGGGTGATGTGATAACTCGTATTTATTATTAAGGCTTGAAATTATATTCACATGAAGAACCACGAATAAACGTTGCATTATTAGAAACTTATCTATAAACTTATCTACGAATTGTCGACAATGCTCAAGAATGAGAAAATGTGAAGATGCGATATGGATGGACCATGTAGTTTGGAAAACATTTTTTGGACACTTATTGTTCGGTTATCATGGTCCTCGAATTTGTCATGACTTGAATTTCTTCTATATGTTCATCCGCAATAGATAGTTTCATTCTACATAATTTCTAAATATAAATGTGATTGATAAATTTTTAGCACTTTTCATTTTACCTTTTTTTATCGATATGTTAATAATATCATCTGGTACTAGTATGAGATTAAAACTCTAAGCACCACGAGTGACGTTAGAGAGTCAACACGTGTCCTTACCAAAAATTTCTGATTCATTAGTGTGGGTTGTAACGCGTGATCAATAAAAAAAACAAAAAGTATCTTTGGACGGACTTATATTTTGTACTGCATTTATTATTAATAAATATATTCTTTGTTCTTTCTTGTTACTGAATTTATAAATGTTCGTCTTTTTAATCCAATAGTTAGCTTTATACCTTACGAGGATTAAAACTCGAAAAGTTTCAATTTTATGCAAACGAATTCTTCGAATCCGAAAATCACGAGTATGCAGTAAAATGGAGAAACAGTCCAAGGTTAATTCGAAAAAGGTTTATTACATTCATCGGGATCCTCTGCATATTTCCTTTTTCTATCGCACTTTATATACTCTCTTTTGCCTTATCACTTGCTGTTATCCCCTTTCTTCGTCCTTTTCTTTCCCCTTTTTCTCTACTTTATCACTTCTTATATTTCTCCTCTTTTATCATCCACGTCATCTCCATCTTTATCACTCTATCGCTATCGTCTTCTTTATCATGCATCACTTTTTTCCTATCATAACCTTATCTGCCTCATCTACCTAATCATCTCCATTCACTTCCTCGCTACTTCTTCATCGTATGTTATTTTTGTCCCTTTTATCATATTTCTTTCCTTCTAATTCTTTATTCCCTTTTTACATTATGTTTCTTTTCACTTGTCCATTTGTCATTTCTTTCTATCATTCAGCTTATGCTTTCCTATTAGACTCGTGCGAGCCTCGAAAGTAATAGGAAATAAGCTTAAAAATTAAATAAACATCTTATTATACGATATGTCGTGAGGGAGAACTTCTTCTTAAACTTTAACTTAATTCCATTAATTAGATTCAAATTAACTTTCTTTTTTTACCGAATAAATATTTTATTATAATTCTATAGGTGTTATTTTATCACTGCTACGTTAAAAAATTATTGAATAACGTCAGAAAATAAACTAGAAATTGGTAGCTATGTATTTTAACTGTATCTATTGTTACTAGATTTTCAAAATACGTGGTACAAATTTTGTTATCAAAATGTATCTTATGTTAACATGTTGATAATATCTTACTAAGGTTTGATCTGTTTTTGGCGAAAGTTTGGTATTAAAGATTTGTCATGAAGATCGTTGCTCAATAACGAATCAGTATGATTTCATAGTCGAGCTATGTGGAAATTTGTAAAATTTCAATTTTGGACATAGTTTTCTCCATTTTTGACAATAAAGTGTCCTATTTTTATCGGTGTATATGATATATTTACCAATATGACATTTTAAAATAACGTTTTTCGACCACTTTATGAATAAAATGGTACACTTTGGTCGGATTTCTTCAAATTTGTGGGCCGCTTACAGGCCACTTAAGAGCAATAAGAGTTTCTTATTTTGCTTTCGAGCGATTTATGCTAGAGCTTATCCAGCTTGCGGCCAGAGAAGAGTGCTTGTGAGAATGAGAAATCCAGATACCCGAGGTTAGCGTGACGTCTACACAGGGGAACATCGAAGTTATTCAATCCCTAGATTTACCATCTATCGAAACCCAATACAGGGTTTTTACATCCTACCTACTTATTTTCTTCTCTATAACGTTTAATAATGTATTGAACAGTGCTGATACTTCTACCGATAATTTTTGCAATTTCACGATAGTTTTTACCACTTTCAAAATTCTTCACAACAATTTCTCGGACTTCTACTGTTGTTTACTTCATTTTTACTATTATAACAATTTATTTCCTAACTTTGATACAACACCGTGTTTACTAGCAAGCTAAAAAAATGCGATCTTCTTTTGTTTAACGTTTTTCATTTCTTTTCGGGGATTTCTGGAGGGGATGACAGAGAAGAAAATAGCGTATGATTTTATCTGTGAGATGTTTTCTCCTCTGTATTATAGTAACTTTATTTTTTTTTACGTTAAACAATAGTCTTTTCTTTTGTCATTATTATTATGTCATATTATTATTATTTTGTCATATTATTACACAATAAATATAGATGTATTTAAAATACATATATATTCGCCTTACTTTTTTCAAAATCATTTTCAAACTTCTTTTTTTAAATGAAACATATTTTCATACGGTTTTGGCTGTGACTCACTGCATATATCTCCTATAATTACAATAATAACAAAATTTTAAACGTAATTTGAATGGTACGAAAAGATCAATATGTTGCATAAAAGAAATTTTTCGTAAGCCATTTTTTCGGAGTTCTTCAAATTATGAATATTTTTTTATTTGTAGGTGTACATTCTATTTATCGTGCATTATACAGTTAATATAAANTGAACCTCGTCTTTGAAAATTAAAATAAAATTTAAGATATTTGCTTATTTAAATTTTATAATATGGTTATATAACATGACAACAAGGATACATGTAAATGTATAGAGTAGGTGTAAAAGACAATTTTGGTTCTTCAAATGAAGCTATTGTTTATTACATGTCATGCATTATGGGTAAGAAAGTATCGAAGTACATTTGATACAAAACTTATCATACTTGTGATAGTTAATTTCATTTTTTTTTTTTATTATTTTTGCTCCAAACACGTTCGAATTATAAATCATATCCCCAATATGAAATATTTCACAATAAAAATAACGGAATAAACAAAATTTGAAAGCAAGCGTACATTTGCATTTTTACTGTTTATTATTTTATCATATACTAGTACTTTTTATTTATTTTATTATTATATCTAAATTATACATTGCATTATTATATACCGATCTCGTATAAAAAAATTGATTATTCCACCCCAAAAAAAAGAGAAAAAGAATCGCCCTTCATATTTTCTCTGTATATTCACCTACAAACAAATGTTGCCGCATTGTTTACTTTTTTAAATGCTACAACTGTTATACGTAACATTTTCATAACATTTTACGTTGATGGAACATCCTATATATCAGTATTTTTATACTGATAGAATACTATACCCAGATGGTATTGTTATAAAATAATCCTATCAAAAATATTATCCTAGCTCTCATGCTATACTACTTTATTTTTCTTTGCTACAATCTTATTAACACTACAGGCTGCTGATGCCGAATGATGGATGATTGACCATCACTGATTCAATCCTCATGAAATAAATACTGCCTTGGATAAAGAATATTTATCTATCGACTTTTCGTCTTTTCGACTTTTTCGGCATTTCGGCATTTTGGCGTTTCGGTGCCTCAAACAAATGAAATATAGACGTATCTGATAGCTAATAACTACAGTCAGGTTATATTTGCATTTATTATTATTGCGTAATAAATGTGTTCTTTCAGCTAAATAAGGGGCTTGCTTAATAGAATTACAGCGTGTGTCAGAATATATTATAACATAAGATTATAATATAATATAATATATTCTAATCTTATGACTTTCAATGTTACTTCGGTAATTTTAAAATGGCATGTCTCGGTAAAGAAATTCATATGATCATATACTAAATCTGATTTTGCAGAAAAAGGTTCGCACTTTACGGTATATAGCTAACCCTCATATAACACAGTAGATAGGTTTCTAGAAAATCCTCTGTTGCGTTATATGAAACCCAGAGACAAAAAGGGGAAGCTTTCATGCTGAAAATTTAATGAAAATAAATATTTCTTTTAATTCCATATACGCATACAATCTTAATACATTTGATAATTTGTTTATATATTCTCACGTAAAGCCACTATATTTCATTGTTTTAAGGTAATTTAGTATTTAAACGCATGAAACAAAAATCATATTATCTATAGGTAATTATAGTGATATACAAAGGTTTTCGTAATTTTTTTATCGTGTTACTGAGAAACAGTGTTGTAAGATACCGTGCTGTAGGAAGGTTACCGGTAATTGATAAAAATTAGTTCTATTGAAATATTTTCATAAATATGGAAAAAGATACTGTTTATTTATTTATCTTTTATTTATTTATCTCTTAAACCTACTATTTTAAATAACTTTCGTTACCAACTTCTTGAATATATAATAGAAATGAGATAGTAAAAATTATAAATTTTTTATTCAAATATACACATTTTGATTTTCAAACATAAGTAACGTCTGTAATTTTAACTTAACGAAAAGCATGGCTGTTATTTATGAGAAAGAGCATTTTATCTGTACTTTTTATTTACGTTCAGATGACGATGATTATAGATTACAAGGTGTAAATATCTTTGTAATTCGCAATTGTTTAAATTATATAATTTAAATTTAATTTATATGATAAAGTGTTTAGTTCTAGTTTCCTATTACTAATATTTACCAAATTAATAAGTTTCTCACTGATGTTTCGAGGCACCTTAATAAATTCCAGAATTTTGTCTTTGATCGTTCCTTGAATAATGGTCGTTTCATAACCGATTAGAACTGAAAATTCTTTATGACTTCTATAAAATATTTTTCAAATTTATCAACCTCAGAATTATTATATTCATCGTCTTTCCGTAAGTCTTCTTCCACAAACATTATGTATGAAACTGTCACTATTATAGTATCGTAGCGTATATTATAGTATTATAACACATTCGATAAGATATGTCAAAAAGAGTTTTAATGTCCAAATAGCTTTGGCCATTAAAAGTCAAATATATAATTTAATCGCGTCTCATCCAGCTCGTCGTAAAAAGGAAACGTCTGAGAATGTCTAAAAGGACTGAATCATTAATGAAACGAACCATTATCCTAAATGGTTAAGTGTAAATATTTATCCGAAAAATATCACCACGGAATTTATTCGATATCGAATCTGGCATCGACGATATTAATTATATTACTCTGAAGGAAACGGAAGATCCTCCAAGCGAGAAGGTGAGGTGCATCGAGGTCAATCGAAAAATAACCGCGTCATCGCACAATGGTCCGAATTAGTCAAAACACTAAATTAAATGCTTTTTTTATTGCAAAAGATATCGTGCTATATAAGTTTTTAGGGTCGTGGAATCTGACATTGAGATTATTATTTTAACAGCTTAGAAAATTATCCGAATTTTTATTGGTTTCATCTAAAATTATATTTATAAAATATATTAATTATATTTTCAACATACAAATTTCCGTTACTTCCTAGCTTCGTGACAAAATTGTACAATAATTTTGAGTGGTGATAAAATTATTTATAGAAGTTGTATATTGTCATTAGGTCGTTCTTAGTTTTCGACGTTTAGTGACAATTTTTACTGAGGAATACTAGGTGTATCTAAGTGTATTCTTTATTTTTAATATGTTGAACAACGTTTTTACTTGAGGAATCTTGTGGTAAATACGAGACTGGGTTGGATACTATGTGTATATTACAAGCGTTGTCCTGATTCTGTCGCGTTTTTCCAAGTTCTAGTCTTGCTGTGATATCATGTCTTTACCTGGGGTACGGAGTTGGTAATACGTTAAATATAAAAGTAAATGAAAATGACATTTCAGGGCTTAACAGAAAAAATACGAAAAATCGCGATCTACTATTAAAGTATTATATTCATATTTATTTGCACATGGCATGAATCGAGTATTTTATCGTGAAAGCAAATCTCAAGCATTATATTAAGCTGTTAAACAGAATCATGACGCCTGACAAAAAGTCTTTTTGCCAAACTCGATTATTTTCTCCACGAAAATAAACTGAAGTCGTATCAAATCGATATGACACCTCGTTTTACACTTACACGTATTATTTCATTGTACATCTAAAAAGTTAATTTTACGATAATTTCGTAGTACATGTAGTACGTAATACATCGCAATAAATGTAACAATACATTACGATGTAGAGTTGTAGTCACTTACCTCTAAAAAGCGCAAATTGTGAAATAGATTACAATCTTATCTCTACAATCCTATAAATTCAATATTTCACTTATTTCATTCGTAAAAATATACGTATATTTACAATAAATAGTAAAGGATATAATATCTGTAATAATTTTATTCGAAATTCTGAATAAGATGCTTTTAATAGTGTAGGATAAATCGATGGATATTTCTACCACGATTTTGTGTATACCTATTTCGATCAAAATGTGTCTTTTGACACTTTTACGTATGAATGCAAATAATTGCCAAAACTGTTAGGATTTCAAATTATCAATTAAATATAGATAATTTGAGCAATATAACGGGAACAATAATTAAATAATATTACCTTCTTCATTTTTTTATTTTTATTAGAAAGATAATCAAACATTGTAATATTATTAACTTAACGAACTTTCAGTCTCTTGTATAAAAATTCAATCTTTGTATCTTTGTAACAAAAAAA
>NIJG01000524.1:101652-114412 GCA_002201625.1 Euglossa dilemma
TTTGCGATGGCCGCGCGATTACAGGCTAGTATGCAATTTAATTTCTAAAAATCGGATGAGCATTGACCGATTCGTGACTTGTTTCCTAAAAATAGATTTCCTAGAAATAAAAAATTTATTTTAGTTTGATTAAATATAATTGATCTGCTTAATTTTCTGTATTTAAAACTTATTTCGTTCTAAGAAAGTAGCAATTCGAAGTTTTCCTAACAAAAAATTCATGATATTTATTATAATTAACGTCAATAGAAGTTATATATTAACGAATAGAACATTGTATAATGGAAATATTATGTGATATTATTATCTACTAATTTTAGTTAACTATATCAATAAATATATTTCTCTTAGTTACGAAAAGACGTAACAAACTTTTATTATTTTTGTAATATATAATCTTACTTTGATTGTATGTGTATAATTTTATGTTTATTTACTTAACTACATATGTGTGGCTTTCTTATAAATAACGTAGCGTAAAGGTATTAAACCTGAGAAATTACCTCAAAAATATTAAATCGTACTAGAGAATGTTACCGCTTAAATATTCAACAAAAATTATATTAGTTTCAGTTGTCATAATAAAGAACTTGTTTAAAATTTGCAATTGTTTGCCGACTTATAAATAACACTGTACATTTGCAAGAGCTGAGACCGACCTCATAATTTGTCGAATTAAAATTTGATTTAACTTCAGTTCAGTTATATTCCTAACAAAAATAGTATTTTGTTACATAATGGTTATAGAAAGAGTATATCAAAATTACATATTTACACGTATCTAAAATTACAAAATCATTTAGAACATATTATATATGGCAAATACTAGTAAATTTTTAAACAAAAGAAAGTGTTGAAGTTTCACTCCAGTGAAAAGAAAAAATGAAAAATGATGTTCTTTTGTATAAAACTAACAGTTTATACACGTACACAAACAAACTTTACTATCAATCTTATATTGTAATATCCAATATACAATCTAATGTAATCATTTAATTATATATTTAATTATATATTAAGGCAGTGAATTGAATTTNTTCATTTTTGCTATTTTCATCGCGTTCTGATAAATTATAATACAACGATACAAGATTATAGCGTGTATCCTCTTGAGTGTGTCAGTATACACTGCTCTTAGCAACGATCTAGAACCTGTGTAGATATATTTGTTTACTCGGTGCTGTACAAATAATTTAGGAATTCCCTGGTAGTCGTCAAAGTGAATTTACGCAAGCATCCTAGCGTTGAGATCCGTTTATTAGCATTTTCATTTAATAGCTTCGACGCAGGTAATTTACTCACTTTTCTAATACTGAAAATTAATATAAATAAAGAAATTCAAAAACCGCTTTCCCTAAGACAAGAATAAAAAAAGAAAATACAAAATATATTTCGAAGAAAATCTATTATCCTATATTGTTACTAAATCCTAAAATTAATATGAAACCACGTTAAGTTATGGTTATGGACGTCGTAAACATATATGGAGAATAAGCTATTATTTATTTCATTTTTCGAAATAACATTAATATGAAAAAGCGAAATCTATTTAATTCAATGTTTATTGGAAAATGCATTAAAATTACGTTTTAATTTATTCAAATTTATGAAAATAGATTTTGAACGACTGATGTTAAATTTTCTGCGATGACATCTCACACTCCCTGTTTCTGACATACAAGAGAAAAATAAATTGCAACGGTAAGTGTAAAATTATTTCACACTGTGCTAATAATGGAATTCCGTAATATTTTAGAACTAACGTACAATGAATTAAAATATGAAATTTTTTAGAAATTATTCTTCGAAATCAAAATAATAGGTAAGAAAATTTGAAATGACGAAAATTTGAAACGATGCATTTAAATCGAATTTTCTTTCATAAATCGATTTAATTCCGCCAAGCAAATGCGATTTTATTGCAATAAAATGTAACACATTATTAACGACCGCTATTCAATAACGATTTATGCTTCTCATAATTATTGATTGTACTATCACGAAATTGTTTTTTTTTTCATATGTTTTTATTTGTGTATAAATCACATTTTTGCATTATTAATTTTAGAAATTTGAATAGTAAATCGTGCTACTGGAAACTAAATGCAAATTTTATTGAGGAAAAAGAATTATTAATGGTGTTATATTCAAATACGTGCTGCACCGTTCATGTTTGAATAATGTCTGAGTGCTATTATAAATTTTATTCTTAATATAGAATTCATAGGAATTATAGAATTCTGGCATTCATGTTCAATTTAATTTAATTCGTATCAATTTCGGTTCAAATTATGGAATCATGGAATTCATAGAAAAGAGGCTAATTTTTCAATATTATAGATAAAATCATATTTTCATATTGTAATTGTAATTAAAACAGTTTATTGAGAACAAGTAATAACATTATGTGCTCTTTAATTCGTTCTACAAATTTATTCGAAGTATATCGAGAACATTATTCGGTATATTGAAATTCGTAATCACATATTTGCACGATTGTTTGGTACAATAATTCTCCGTTTTAATACGTTCTGCTCTCTCGTGTTGTAAAATAATTTGGTAAAAAGTTGATACAAACTTAAATTAAAATTCGTTAATTGGAATGCACATATATAAATATTTTCAAAATCAGTTTCGAGCGTACGTTTCGAGGATAATAGCGTGTCCATCTAATTTCTGATCATATATACCGTACATGTATCATAATCAGTAATTAAAAGCTTCGTTAATCCAATTGTCTAGTGTCCATATGAATTATTTCTGGTTCGAAGAACAACAGTGAGGATGGAATACACGAATTGCCTTAAAGTAAATATTATGTCATGGAGACGAACAATTTTTAATTACATCATTAACTCGTGGAATACTGAGTGGAATTTATAATTAAGAGCACATACGCTCATATACGAAATTGTTCGAATAAAAGATCGCAATTGTTAAAGCTATAATTAAATAGATATAGCATAACGATCATATTTCTCGTCAAATGATTTTATTAATGAACAATCATTATAAATTGAATGATTGTCAGATTAATTGTCAAAAATCATTATAGATGAACAAAATTGTTTTTGATTATGAATAATCATTAACGTAACCGGTATTTTCTATGTTGTGAATCACTATATCTATTATTTTTTTCTTTTTTTATAAACATTTCATTAACATCTATGTAATATATTTCAGAATTATGTCGTTAGTGTTAAGTTAGTGGTAATTTAGTAATATATTCATAAAAAGTGTGATGAAATATTAACTTAAAGTATTGTAGTATTGTACTATAATTTGTATGACAGACAATGATGAAACGACAACAGATATGAAATTGTAAATTAAAATCACCATGTTATGTGCCGATTTGAAACAATTTTTAAACTCAATTTTAAACGAAACTTCGAACGGAAAAATGTTATTTCTTTTTTCTTACTTACTTTTGCAGATAAATCATCTCCTGCTCAATGATACTATATCACACCCTGTATATTAGTAATGAGAAATAGGTAAAATCTAGTTTCCATTCGATCGCATCATGTGTTTGTAACATTGACAAAAACTTGTTTCAAACATGTATCGTGGTATTTTAAATTTGAACAATTCAAGACTCAAAAGATTTAGTAAATATAATACGGAGTAATTGTATAGATCAAGATATTAAAAAAATATAATGTACACCTTTTTTTCAATATTTGCTATGTCAAGAATATTATTAAAATGTTTGGGACAGAAATTCATAAAAATGTCAATAATAGTGGCATTAGATGTGAAGTACATTTTTATATTTTCATTCAAAGGTAATAGAATTGCGACAAGGGAAATAACGATGTCACGAAACCTGAATAAAACGTTATTCCACAATGTTTCGAAACCCAATGATATATTTTATAGGTTTGAAATCAGTGATTCACAATAAGATAAGAAACTCATTGCTTGCACTATTTTAAACCTTTCTATAAATATTAAATGTATTATTCTGAAACCAAGTTCTATGAAATAATGATCTTAACACTAGGTTTACGAACGTTTTTGAATACCTATTTTTATAGAGACCCGTCAGGTTCACGGATAAAGAAAACTACGTATTTTCTTAAAAAATAAGGCCATGAGTTTAATTTAAAAACAATTACGATGTTACAAATTTAATATAAGTTGATTGAATCTATTAATATTGTATAATTGGAGCAATCTAGTGTTAATTGCTCGAACATTATTCGAGTAATTTGCTTCTTTTTCCTAATTATATAGTATATTACAGTATCTCAGTGTATTTTAGTGTATTTCAGTGTATGTTATAATAATACACAATTTTTAACGCAACAAACTTTCAATTTAATATTTTTTGCATAATTTAAAATAAAGGGAATAAAATATTTTGGATTAAAATTTAAATCTCGGAGGGCTGCCGTTTCATTTGTTCTTTTGCAATCAAATCAAACCTACTGGCATACACATATGAACAAAAATTGAAACACAAAGTTGATTTGGAAATTTGTATGCATCCTTTCTCTTCTGAGATACATAAATTGAAATTAAAAATGGAGTTTATACAAGATATGTTTGTAATGTTATAATATGTAATGTTTGTAGAATGACCAAACAAATATGCTCCATCTACGTAACAAGAGATGAATGCATTGCAATTAAATTAAAATCTTGCAAATACTGTTCATTATTTTTTTGAGGGCTCTGTACTAATAACGCGTATAACTGAAGCATTCAAATTTTGGAAATGATTTCTTGTCTGTATTATTAATTTGTTACATAACTGTAAACAAGTTCTTGTTCTTAGTCTTGGCGTTTTATAATCGATTATTTCTGTATCAAAATACTATTACTACATTTATAAAGTAATCATTACCCTGGTCTAGGTACTATATAACCGTAAAAGTGGTTTAAAAAGCAATTATGCTTTTGTAAATGTATAGTACATTTTCACTGTATAAGGTATAAACATACATATATACTGAAATATCGCAGCCGAATTTGAAGAAAATTTTGAAAGGTAATAACGTAGAGTAGTGGATCGATAGGTGGTGGTAATTTATTAAATAAATAGTAAGAATGTGCGAGTGACAGTTAGAAATACGAATTATCTCTCGATATGGACCTATTTTTACAACTCGGTCCGCAACTCACTGTCAACAAATTGTTAGAACTAACCACTAACTCTACTTCAACTGACTCTTTACAACTAACGACTTTACGACTAACAACTAATTCTTTATAACTACGACTCGCTGTTCTTCAACTATTCTCAACTATCTGTCAACTAACTCTCAACTGACTGTCTATATCTGGTAATAGTTAAAAATATGCCGTTCGCTATTATTGTATACTCATTAACATTCTCGGTCTGCTGAAAAAATACCATTGTAAATTAATTTCTAAGATGTATGAATACGTAAAAGTTGTGTACTCATCTATATTAGTGATTTTGTAATGGCTAATTAGGTATACCTTTAGAAAATCTCTGTTTGAGAATCTTTTAAAGTAGTCTTCTACAAATACTTCTACTAGTCGTTAATAAGTTAAAAAGGAACTACTCTTGGAGTTTTTTTCAAAAAAATTAATAAGACTTTTTACTGCGATACTTTCGCTTGTTACAGAATACTCGCAATTATTATCACTGTAAAACGTTAAAAATAGCAGGAATTACGTATATATCTTTGATTATAAGGGAAAACATCGCAAGTCACGATATTAAAAAATTTGTGTTCCTTTATTAATTGATTTGCAGAGTACATTTTTTATTTATACATTTTTATGGATTAATAAGATTATTTACTACGATAGTTTCACTTGTTACAGAATACTCGCAATTATTATCACTGTAAAACGTTAAAAATAGCAGGAATTACGTATATATCTTTGATTATAAGGGAAAACATCGCAAGTCACGATATTAAAAAATTTGTGTTCCTTTATTAATTGATTTGCAGAGTACATTTTTTATTTATACATTTTTATGGATTAATAAGATTATTTACTACGATAGTTTCACTTGTTACAGAATACTCGCAATTATTATCACTGTAAAACGTTAAAAATAGCAGGAATTACGTATATATCTTTGATTATAAGGGAAAACATCGCAAGTCACGATATTAAAAAATTTGTGTTCCTTTATTAATTGATTTGCAGAGTACATTTTTTATTTATACATTTTTATGGATTAATAAGATTATTTACTACGATAGTTTCACTTGTTACAGAATACTCGCAATTATTATCACTGTAAAACGTTAAAAATAGCAGGAATTACGTATATATCTTTGATTATAAGGGAAAACATCGCAAGTCACGATATTAAAAAATTTNATAGATCAAGATATTAAAAAAATATAATGTACACCTTTTTTTCAATATTTGCTATGTCAAGAATATTATTAAAATGTTTGGGACAGAAATTCATAAAAATGTCAATAATAGTGGCATTAGATGTGAAGTACATTTTTATATTTTCATTCAAAGGTAATAGAATTGCGACAAGGGAAATAACGATGTCACGAAACCTGAATAAAACGTTATTCCACAATGTTTCGAAACCCAATGATATATTTTATAGGTTTGAAATCAGTGATTCACAATAAGATAAGAAACTCATTGCTTGCACTATTTTAAACCTTTCTATAAATATTAAATGTATTATTCTGAAACCAAGTTCTATGAAATAATGATCTTAACACTAGGTTTACGAACGTTTTTGAATACCTATTTTTATAGAGACCCGTCAGGTTCACGGATAAAGAAAACTACGTATTTTCTTAAAAAATAAGGCCATGAGTTTAATTTAAAAACAATTACGATGTTACAAATTTAATATAAGTTGATTGAATCTATTAATATTGTATAATTGGAGCAATCTAGTGTTAATTGCTCGAACATTATTCGAGTAATTTGCTTCTTTTTCCTAATTATATAGTATATTACAGTATCTCAGTGTATTTTAGTGTATTTCAGTGTATGTTATAATAATACACAATTTTTAACGCAACAAACTTTCAATTTAATATTTTTTGCATAATTTAAAATAAAGGGAATAAAATATTTTGGATTAAAATTTAAATCTCAGAGGGCTGCCGTTTCATTTGTTCTTTTGCAATCAAATCAAACCTACTGGCATACACATATGAACAAAAATTGAAACACAAAGTTGATTTGGAAATTTGTATGCATCCTTTCTCTTCTGAGATACATAAATTGAAATTAAAAATGGAGTTTATACAAGATATGTTTGTAATGTTATAATATGTAATGTTTGTAGAATGACCAAACAAATATGCTCCATCTACGTAACAAGAGATGAATGCATTGCAATTAAATTAAAATCTTGCAAATACTGTTCATTATTTTTTTGAGGGCTCTGTACTAATAACGCGTATAACTGAAGCATTCAAATTTTGGAAATGATTTCTTGTCTGTATTATTAATTTGTTACATAACTGTAAACAAGTTCTTGTTCTTAGTCTTGGCGTTTTATAATCGATTATTTCTGTATCAAAATACTATTACTACATTTATAAAGTAATCATTACCCTGGTCTAGGTACTATATAACCGTAAAAGTGGTTTAAAAAGCAATTATGCTTTTGTAAATGTATAGTACATTTTCACTGTATAAGGTATAAACATACATATATACTGAAATATCGCAGCCGAATTTGAAGAAAATTTTGAAAGGTAATAACGTAGAGTAGTGGATCGATAGGTGGTGGTAATTTATTAAATAAATAGTAAGAATGTGCGAGTGACAGTTAGAAATACGAATTATCTCTCGATATGGACCTATTTTTACAACTCGGTCCGCAACTCACTGTCAACAAATTGTTAGAACTAACCACTAACTCTACTTCAACTGACTCTTTACAACTAACGACTTTACGACTAACAACTAATTCTTTATAACTACGACTCGCTGTTCTTCAACTATTCTCAACTATCTGTCAACTAACTCTCAACTGACTGTCTATATCTGGTAATAGTTAAAAATATGCCGTTCGCTATTATTGTATACTCATTAACATTCTCGGTCTGCTGAAAAAATACCATTGTAAATTAATTTCTAAGATGTATGAATACGTAAAAGTTGTGTACTCATCTATATTAGTGATTTTGTAATGGCTAATTAGGTATACCTTTAGAAAATCTCTGTTTGAGAATCTTTTAAAGTAGTCTTCTACAAATACTTCTACTAGTCGTTAATAAGTTAAAAAGGAACTACTCTTGGAGTTTTTTTCAAAAAAATTAATAAGACTTTTTACTGCGATACTTTCGCTTGTTACAGAATACTCGCAATTATTATCACTGTAAAACGTTAAAAATAGCAGGAATTACGTATATATCTTTGATTATAAGGGAAAACATCGCAAGTCACGATATTAAAAAATTTGTGTTCCTTTATTAATTGATTTGCAGAGTACATTTTTTATTTATACATTTTTATGGATTAATAAGATTATTTACTACGATAGTTTCACTTGTTACAGAATACTCGCAATTATTATCACTGTAAAACGTTAAAAATAGCAGGAATTACGTATATATCTTTGATTATAAGGGAAAACATCGCAAGTCACGATATTAAAAAATTTTTGTTACTTTATTAATTGATTTGCAGAGTACATTTTTTATTTATACATTTTATGGGGGTCCGTCTCCACGATGATGAATTGCTGTTGCCTTTGTAGCCAGGTATCCCCCTCGGTGTTGCAGTTTGCTGAAAAGGGACGAAAGGAAAGAGATGAGAAGAGGGGAAGAGGAAGGTGGAAAAGAAGGGATGCGTTTTCGACCTGGGCCTGCTAATGGAGTCACAGTAAGGCTACCTAGCAGGCCCTGCCTTAGACGGGATACTATTGTAAGGACTAGGCATGATATATATAGTGATTGGAGGGTTCACCGAGAACTTGCGAGAAAATCTTCGAACCTCCTTTAACACGAAATCCATCTAGCGGCAAAGGTGAAAATAGAATTCGTTGAATAGTAATATTTATAATATAAATATTAAATCTTTATCATTCGCTATTTAAACCAACAAATTATGTGGAAGCGTTAACGCATAAATAACGTACATGTATATCAATAATGTATGTACGTTGTTAAAATATATAGGTTCACGAAGCTTTTTGCAGGGTATAGAGTTTGAGAGAAACCAAATGTTTACCCAAAAGGATAGTCACAGAAATATTCGTACTCTAATTGCCAGCTTTGTACGAATTGTTATTCCTTCGTTATATTATTATCCAAATTTTATTATTATCCAAATTCTATGAAGAAATACGTAAGTTTATATAAGTAAAGCTCTAATCGTTATTAACTTTAATTGCAAAGTAAAAATTCAATATAACGTAAACAGAAATCAAAAATATGAGAACTACACATTTATCGGAAAAGATGAAGAAAAATTATTTTTGGGCTTTAAGAAAGAATTATGCAATTTAATCGAAAACGAAAGGTAATACTGTAAGAGGTGAAATTAACAAACATTATTGGCTCTTTCGTTCTAGACAGAATTTTAAGATCAAAGAACGTATAAAGTCATATTGAAATCCATCTGGATATATGGAATGTAACTGTGGATGCTGCCAGTAATTAGAATATAGAAACCTTACAACGTTTTCAGTCAAAGAACCTGTGATTCATAAGCAATGCTCTATTACCAATGAAAGAATCCACAAGAACCTCAATATGAACCTAATAGAAGATCGAAATCACTAAATTTAGCAGTTGCTACTCCATTCGCTAGAATACTATTAGGTTGGTGCATATGAAATGTCGGATTTTCAAGTGAATATATAAAACTGCATATCTTTTTTCAAAGGCTGTTTATTCAATCAAAATATGCTCCATTCGCTTCGATACACTTTTCCCAACAAGACTTTAAAGCATAGATGCCTGTCTTAAAAAAATTCTGATCTTTAGAATCAATAAACTCTGATATCGAGTTTTTCAAACTGTCTTCATTTTCATACTGTTTAGCTCGTAAAAACAGTTCTAAATGTTTAAAAAAATGAAAGTCGGTTGGCGAGAGATCCGGTGAATAGGCTGGGTGCTGCAAAACTTCATATTTCAATGGCTCTCGATGAAATCGGGATAGTAACGATGAGCATACGTTCAACCGATCCAGCTTATTTCGCTCAGTTAGTTCGTGCGGTACCCACTTATCCATTTTCTTCACCTTGCCAATTTCAGAAAGATGTCGCAATATTGTTGTATGGTCAATTTTCATCCTGGTAGCCTGTTCCCTCGTGGATACAGTTGGATCCGCTTCCACCAATGCCTTCGGATCATCATTTTTCACAGACGTTTTGGGTCTCCCACGCGGATCATTTTGTAGCGAAAAATCACCGGACCTAAATTTTTCAAACCAACGCTGCACTTTTCGATCATTAACTGTATTCTCCCCAAACGCTTGGTTTATGTTGCGTGCAGCTTTTGCAGCATTATTACCAAGTTTATACTCGTACAAAAAAATTATACGAATATCGTTTAGATTCATATCGGTACAAAATTCAAATCAAATAACAAAAGGGAACACTTTCGAGAAAATCTCCTTTGTTGAAATGTGACTCTGGCAATGGACAGTACGACTATAAACGAGGTTATGCCAAAACCAAAAGTATAACGAAAACAAGCAAACAAAGGTTCGCATGTAGAAAAATCCGACATTTCATATGTACCAACCTAATAGAACTACCAGTTCAGTCAAAATGCTGGTTCCGGAATTTTCTATTTTGCAATTACTAAAAGTACATACCTGCTTTTAAAAACGTTAGTGTTCTTTCATATAGAAATAGAACTGTAATTAATATTTGGTAAACTTGATAATCAGGTATATATTCTTCAAATAAACTTATACAATCTTTGATTCGCAATAATACTTGCTAGGTTTATTGACTGAACGTGTTGCTTCAAATTTTGCACATTGGTAGAAAATATAAACAAATAATCCATAGTTTTCTAAATGTTTGCAATTAATGATTTGTTACTTTCTTATATCGGCTTCTATTTACATGAAAATGGGGTAAACTTCCTACGCGGTATACTGGAATTTTCGAATTCCGATGAATAGGTGAACTTTTTTCATGTTTTTAAATGTCCGTCTTACTTCATATAAGTTTATCCTACGTCAAAATGCATAATAGATTTTAATTGAAGTTTGATAAAATAGTTCACCTTATTATATATTAATTCAAATTTGGTTCGTGGTAATTCTGATGCTAAAAAAAATATTTAAGGAAACTATCAGCGTTTGAATTTTTCCAATTTTCTAAGGGAAAAACTGTCTACTTGCTTTCTACTATAAAAACTTCTGATTACAAATAAAAATTTGGAAATATGAAAGTTCAGAATCTGTTTTATATCGATTCTACGAATATTATTGTACGATTTATTCTCGCAATAATCGTTATAACTAAAGAAAATGTCTCCAAATTCAAAGAAATCACGATTTCTCGAAGTAAACCGATTTTCTTGGTATTTGTATCGTCCAAATTTAAAGAAGTTGTAAACGTGGAAAAAACACGCCAAATCTTAACCCTTTGCAATCGACGACTTTTTGGCTACAGAAGACTAGCAATTTACAGGTTTTCTACTATAAAACTGACATTATTGTTTTCAGTGGTAAATAAAGAATCGTATAATAATTAACACGTAAAATTATTTTATTTCCATATCTCGCATATTGTTATCTTAAATTTGATATATTAATTAATATGAGTCTTCAAAATTTTATGGTAACTGACAAAGCAAAGGGTTAAAATTTATAATTCCGATAGTAAGAGCATATCTGCTAGAGTTCCAGTTGAAATTTGAATTTAATCGATCGACCACAATTTGAGATTCTGTGTTAGCCACTGTTGAAACACGTAGATAAAAAGTCTAGTTGCCAGGCACTACGATAATTTTCGATAGCGCTCAGAGGATCCTTGCCTTTTTCCGTTCCACGTTTACCCGGACATGAGATCGAAACTTAAGCAACGACCAATTGTGACAAGAAATCTTCTTAAAAGAGCTAACAATAGCAAAATATTCCGGACACAACTAAAACTACAAAACCCAACAGAATAGAATAGAATTCGCGACAGTGATCTTTAACCTTGTAATATCTCGCTGTTAAGAAATATAGTTAGTACGCAATCGTGCTCTCGACAACTCAATTTCAGCCAGACCTGTATGGTTAATTCCATTAAGGCCAGCTCTCTGAACATCATCGCGGATCTTAGCGTAGCGGGATTTACAACACCGCGAGACTCAAGTGAATTGTGAGATTAGGGACGAAACAGCCACTTCAACGTGGCGCGAATATCAATCCGTATAACGAAACGATACGTATGTAAACATAAGTTTATGTGCTTATCCGGTCATACTTAATACATCTACTATTTCAGGATCACTCGGTACATAATCTTTTTTTTATATTCCTAAAGGAGTAATTGTAGTAAACGAAAAAGAGATTTAAAGTGCAATAGCTGTGAGAACTCGAAGTGATAATGGCGTCGAGATATCTTCTTTTTCGCAGTTTCACAAATGACATATTCTAAGTTCGCTAATTCTATAAAATTCGCTAATTGGCTTTACACACATATCGTCTAATATATTAGGTCTTCCCATAAGATCTTTCGTGGTGACATTTACATTCTTCGTCGCATTTTATAAACTATATCGATGATTAACGTATTTGCCAACGAAATAGGAAGAAATAGAATAACAAAAGGGCGATTACATTTTTTCTTAATATTTCAAGGTTTATTCGACATATAATTCTA